>JBAMHW010000019.1:506161-517808 GCA_037177495.1 Rhadinocentrus ornatus | reverse complement strand
GTTCCCAGGCCAGCCGAGAGATGTAGTCCATCCAGCGTGTCCTGGGTCTTCCCCGGGGCCTCTTTCCGGTGGGACGTTCTCGGAACACCTCACCACAGGGCATCCTGACCAGATGCCTGAGCCACCTCATCTGCCTCCTCTCGATGTGGAGGAGCAGCGACTCTACTCTGAGCCCCTCCCGGATCACCGAGCTTCTCACCCTATCTAAGGGAGCGCCCGGCCACCCTGCGGAGAAAACTCATTTTGCTTGTATTCGCAATCTTGTCACTACCCACAGCTCGCGACCATAGGTGAGGGTAGGAACGTAGATCGACCGGTAAATAGAGAGCTTTGCCTTTTGGCTCAGCTCCTTCTTCACCACGACAGACCGATACAGCGTCCGCATTACTGCAGACGCAGTGTTGTGGCAAAACGGTAATTTGACTGAGGGCAGCTGTGGGGTAAACTCGGGGCTCTCTGCCAGACGGTGTGCCAAAATATTCCAGAGCACTTCTGTGTCAGCAGCGATACGTTTATTATTTCCGTACATAATTCCAAGCAAATCCAATTACCAAATAAACGATATTCTAACTGACAACAGACTTAGACTATAAAATATATCATACACGGTCAACAGAAAATGTGACTACCACCGAGCTCACCCCACTTCCTCATTCATTCCATTCCAAACACGGTGAGTTGGTACCTTTCAAACTTCGTGACACACACGCCCACAGCAACACACCCACCACCCAGATGCCGATGCTGCGTGTCACCTGTGCCACCTTATAAATATGCAAACATGCTAATATGGCTCCTACATTCCGGCCCCTAATTATTTAACAATAATTACCCAATCACCAACATGCAGGAGACAAATCTAGCACAATATATCACAATAAACAAACTCATACCAACTACTTATGATTCCAACACCCAACCCAAGTGATTTGTCAAGTAAACAGTCAAAATCAAAAGTCTTCAACATCCAGATTAAAGAAGAAAAATGTCCTTTTGGATGTTTATTTACACCTCTTTCTGTAAAGTCCTCTAAGACAACTTTGTTGTGATATAGGGCTATACAAATAAACATGATTTGATTTGATACTCACATACTCACTCCTAGGGAGAATTTAGAGCAACCAATTAAACTAACATGAATATCTTTGGATGGTGGGAGGAAGCCAGAGAATCCGGAGAGAACGTACGTATAAACGGGGAGAATATGCAAACTCCACACAGAAAGGCTCTAAATCCATTTACTCCAATTCTAAAAACATTAGGATGCTGTGTAAAATGTGACAAAAACATCAACGATCCTCATCAACCCATATTTTATTCACAATAGAACGCAACATATTAGATGTTAAAACTGGGACATTTTACCGTTTCATGGATAATATGAGCTCATTGTGAATCTGATGACAGCAAAACATCAACACAAAGTTAGAACAGGGGCAACAAAAGCCTGGAAAACTAATTCATAAAAATCAGAAACAATTGAAGGAGCATTTTACAACTGAACTGGCAACATGTCAGTAACACGACAGGGTATAAAAGGTGCATTTCAGAGAGACAGAGTCTCTCGGTCTGTAAAGATGTACAGAGGTTCACCAATCTGAGACAAACTGGGTCTAAAGATTGTGGAACATTTTCAGAAAAAAATTCCTCAATGTAAAATTGTCATGGCTTTCATGATCCTCTATTTAGATTTAGATTATCAGGAGGAATTTCTGTGTGCATGGCACAAGGCTGGATGCTGGTGATCTTGGAGTCCTCAGGCAGTGCTGCATTAAAAACAGACATGACTCTCTACTGGAAATCACCGCAGGGGCTCGGGAAGACTTCTAGAAATCATTTTCATCATGTATTTTTACCATTATAGGACGAAATGCCACAAACAGAATACTTAAATTAATTGACTGGCAGCAGTTATTTACAGTGTCCTAGCCTAATCCTTTATCTGCTTCTATTTTTAAATAATCTAGAACAGTGTTTCCCAACCTTTTTCCTCGGGCACCCCCTTCAGGCATAAACTAAAATGCCATGGACCTCCTGCTCCACCCTGTGCTGGAACCATTTTAGGCTTTCAAAAGTGAGATTCTCACCTTAAAATATGTATTCTGGTTGAGTCCTGTCCTCAACCTGCCAAAGTTAAATGAACATACAGCCTTACTTTTTTTTACTTAAATTGGGACAATTTGTGGACATTAATTACAAAGGCTCTAATGTTCAAAGCCTCAGGGTCAGGGTATTTCGAGTTTATAGGCTTTGTCTATGTCTATTTTCATGTATATTTCAGAAATATACAAAAGTTTTTCATTCCTTTTTTATTTATATTAATTACTATATTACTATAAAAACATTATCAATATTTAATTTTAGAGGTCTTCATAGACCACATCACTCAATAAAGCCTGATTAACATTCATTCATTTAATCAAACTAGACTTTTGATTAAATCGATGCTATTTGACTTCAGTAAAACTTATTTTTTCACAATATGATGAAGGGTTGTTGAAATAGAAACCTATAGATGGGTACATATATGATAATCTGTAATGTAACCCTAACTCTAATCGATGGGCTGTGTGCTTACCCTAAATCCAGCATTTCAGGCTCCATTTCAGGCCACCATTTAAACACGCATATCATATACTGAAACACAAAACTCAAACAAGCCTGGAAATAATTAAAGTAATATTATCATTTTGCATCAACAACTTTTACTACTTTCAAAGGCTTTCTTTGCACCAGCTGTAATGCTTTTAATTCACAGGTAAAGCATTTTGAATTGTCATGCACAGGAAATGTGCTTTAGAAGTACACCTGCCTAGTAATTCACAAACATAAATATAGTAAAGACAGTTAAACACGATCAAGACGGAAATGACCACTAAAAGTATTTTTACACCACATAACACACAGAACACAAAACACATGGGGCACACCCCATAACACAACAACAGCACATCCAAATCCCAAGCTCTGGATCGGAACCTCACGAACCATCTTGAATGCAGCACATACATCCACACATAGCGTTAGAGGGCCCTGGTTTCCGTAGTGTATATGAATCACGATTTGAAAGTGCCACACCTTGTCCTGATCGGATTACAGTTTCTCTATGATGACCTCACCGTCATCGGCGGCCGTACGAGGTAGGACAGAAAGAAATAACTTTGAATAACTATTATAGAGAGCTATTAACCTGAGCTTTCATGTCATTATCACATGTTAAACCCACCATCTGGGGGTGCTGTCAAATATGGATAAAATACATTTGCATCCATACCCAGTACGGCACGTAGTTATGAACCTGTCAGACATGCCATTTTCCAGTGAGTGTATCTCAGCTTTGTCAAAAGGTTTGTCTTTTGCCCCCACCTATAGGGCTAATCAGTTCCAAATGAAAGGATTATCCACCTAAAGATGTGGTATAAGCAAAATCCTTATAGCACTCTTGAAAGATCTCACACAGAGAATGTCACTCCCATACCTATGTTCAAACCTAAGTCTGCCTTTCACCCGGTCATTAACAATGTTAGTCTCAATGCTTTCACTAAAAAAGTGTCACACAACATGGATAAAATGTTTCACAGTGGGAGGATGTACAAAAGCAATCTTATGAAGCAAGAAGATGAAGCCATCACATGGCATGGCATAACCTGGATGTTTTTTCTGCTGCTCAAAGTACATAAGGATCCTATCAACTCTCTAGAACGGCCCATTATAAGCAACAGTGACTCCATCTCAGAGCCTGCTTCCAAGTACGCTGATCACTATATCAAGCCTTTTGTTTTCACACTGCCCTCGTTCCTACAGGACACCACTCACACACTTAACAAACTGTCTGAACTCACAGATATTGGTTCATGTTACATGGACACCATGGATATGGAATCTCTCTATATCAACATTGTGCATCGTGAAGTTTCCGAGGCTTTACAACATCATCTTCAGCTCAGACCAGAAGGAACAATGCCCCCCTACTGATTTTTTTTTTGCAGATGACAGAGTGAAAACTAAACAACGTTTTCCTCTTTCAGGATAAACCTTAACTGCAGTTGTCATGGTTACTGTTGTTATGCCAACCTCTATACTCTATCTACCCTCCCACCCCCACCTTCAGCTTCCCAAACAAGGAGCCAATGCATCCTGGGTCTACGCACATACATCAGATATATATATATGGGAGGATGAAGCCGTTAGAAATGAAAATCCATTAGTATGACACTTCATCATTTCTTCCTCATTAAAACTGTACAGAAAGGACCAAACTGTCAAAGCTCATAAAAACTCTGTGGTGACTTTCAGCTGCAGAAAGATAAAGGGAAAAATGTCTCTGTGTGAGACCCAAGCTATTAATAAAGCTTAAACATCTATTTGACAAATTGCACCCGAAAGGGAACAAAGATGAGTTGTGACCAGTCAACCTGGAGGGTGCAGGGGTAAAATAAATCCTGCAATCCCTTATCTTTTCTGTTATTTCTAATCATTATGATTTTAAAAGCACAAAAAGTCATCAAACCTAACCCCTGAAAATGATCAGAGCTCCAGGAGCAGCTCATATGAACAAAACTCCACCAGGTTGGCCCGATTCAATCTGATCAGGTTGCTTCTCTCTTCTCAGGTTATCAAGTTTCTGTTTTCTTCTTTGTCAGACAGATAAGAAAAAAATGTTTTTGTTACCTTGACATGTTTCGGTTAGATCTATACTCTTCCTCAGAAGGATCACGTGATTTTACTGTGACGTGTCTTATTAGCTGTTAAACCAGCTGTATTATCTTGGTTTGCCAGACAACAGGGGACGACCATGCCCCCTTCTGTTTCGCAACCTACGAAGGACAGCATCCTAGGTGTGGGATAAGATGTACAATCCCTCAACTCTGTTGATGGTCCTTGGGGCCCGCTTCCTGATTTTGATGGCTTCCATGATCCAGTGGTGGTACTTGTTGTTTTACTTAGTAATCTTTTATCAACAAGTACCCCTGCTGGATAAGGTCTTAAAAAAAATTTAATGCAGCTCTGGACAGAAATAAATGTAACTTATCGAGACGAGGCCACTAAGAATGCAGCTAGAATTAAAGATAAAGGAGATCCAACAAAATATTAGAGTGTGACTTTTTTCCTTGGATGGGCTGTGAAATTTACTTCTGAAGCAGATGCCTGTGGTAGCAGCTGATTATGGCATCTAGCTGCACCCGGCCAGGTGTTTAAACACAAGCTGAGTAAATCTACCTGGAACTGACTACATAAAACAGATAAATTGGACCGCAGACCAGCTCTGGAAGTCAGCAGAAATTTTACAAATAATACCATCTGATTCAGCAGAACACAACTGTCTATAGGAAGATGTGGTGCACAGAACCAAATATATGCCACTAACAATCAGAGCTGCCACGGAGATACTGCATCTCACTGACAGAGAGAAGAGACTTCAGTCGTGGCAAAACAATCACTTCATCTTTAACATGACTGTTGACTTCAGGAGGAACAAGAGTAAACAAAACGCTGTTTACATCCTGGAAGAAGAGGTGTTGAGGCGGATCCCGGTCGGTGGCCTCAGGATTGGGTCTCTGCTCTTTGCGGATGATGTGGTTCTGTTGGATTCATCTTTGATCTTCAGCTCTCACTGGAGAGATTCGCAGCCGAGTGTGAGGCGGCTGGGATGAGAATCAGCACCTCCAAATCCGAGACCATGGTCCTCAGCCGGAAAAGGGTGGAGTGCTCTCTCCCGGTCTGCAATAAGGTCCTGCCCCAAGTGGAGGAGTTCACGTATCTCGGGGTCTTGCTCACAAGTGAGGGAAGGATGGAGCGGGAGATCAACAGGCAGATCAGTGCCGCGTCTGCAGTGATACGGACCCTGCATCGGTCTGTCACGGTGAAGATAGAGCTGAGCCAAAAAGCAAAATTCTCGATTTACTGGTCTACGTTCCTACCCTTACCTATTGTCACGAGCTGTAGGTAGTGACCGGAAAAACAAGATCGCGAATATCTTATCTTATAGCAGCCAAAATGAGTTTTCTCCGTGGGGTGGCCGGGATCTCCCTTAGAGATAGGGTGAGATCTGGTCAGGATGCCTCCTGGACGCCTCCCTGGTGAGGTGTTCCGGGCATGTCCCACCAGAAAGAGGCCCCGGGGAAGACCCAGGACACGCTGGACGGACTACATCTCTCGGCTGGCCTAGAGATCCCTCCGGATGAGCTGGTGAATGTGGCCGGGGAGAGGGAGGTCTGGGTTTACCTGCTTAGGCAGCTGCCCCTGCGACCCGACTCCGGATAAGCGGCAGAAAATGGATGGATGGATGGATGGATGGAAGGATGGAAGAAGAGGTGGAGGTGGTGGAATAAAGATATCCTGGAGTTCAGCTGGACACACAGAAGTATCTAGAAGAATGGACAGAGCAGACTCTTGGAGGAAGCTGAGATCCTTCAATGTCTGCACCAAGATGTTTCATATCTTCTTTGTATATATATATCATATCTTTGGGCAACAACACCCATATCAGAGGAATTAAAGGGTGTACAGTTTCCTCCCAACCTGTTAGTCTTATTCAGTTTATGTAGGTGAATGATCGTTATATAAGATCAAGTAATTGTGATAATACAGATTCAATCCGATTATTAACCACTGTTGGCTTCCACACACTCGGCCCTCTTCAGTTTTATCCTTTCTTATTTCTACAACACCAAAGTGAAAACTGATGCAGATCAACATACAAATCAACAGACTAGTCTAATCAGGAGGTAATAAAGGCATCGGCTGATCATTCAAAGTCAAGTGGAGGGAGGTAAGCTTTCACCATACTGAGGAGTTTTAATAAAACAAAAAAAACTTGTCTTGTTAAGTATCAGATTTACTGTGTTGAGCAGCTAGAATCCTGCATCAGACCAGAATAGGACAAAATTCCTCTCCTAAAACTCCAGCAACTGGTCCCCTCACTTCCCAGACGTTTCCAGGCAGTTGTTAAAAGAAGAGGGGATGCTACAAGATGTTAAACCTCAGCCCTGGAACTACTTTTTACAGACAATTGCTGCCATCAGATTCATAATCAGCTCATATTTTCCATCAAATGGTAAAATGTCTCAGTTATAACATCTGATATGTTGTTTATGTTCTATTTGGAATAAAATATAGGTTGATGAGATTTGGAAACCATTACATTCTGTTTTTATTTACATTTTAAACAGATACCTGACTATTGTGGAGTTAATGTTGTATAATTTGGAGCTGAGGTTGACAGAAACTAGCCGATAGACGTGCTGCTAACTTTCTGAGATGAGTATTGATATGATAAGAGAGTCTCGGATGTTACAGCAGGATACAGCAGGTGGAACATTTCTCTGAGCACTGACCCATTTTAACGTTGCATACAATGGCTTACAGATCACCACTTACCATGCAAGGACATGATCTTGAAAATGTGTGTGTACACAAGGTTAGCTTTTTCTTCCTCCAACCGTAGCCCACTGACAAAATAAGTTATTAGGTGAATGTAAAAAAAAGATGGAAATAATGAAATTATTTAATTTAATGAGAAAGATTTTAGTTGACTGAACTAAATGTAAATAGATCAACTTGATGTAACTGAGTCACTGTTAGTTAATTACCATGGTTCAGTCCGACTAGATTTTTAAGAGTAAATATAATAAAACAAAGTGTATTAATCAACAATGCAGTTTAATCACATGTTTACCTCCAGCTGGTGTCAGGGAAAAGAAAACTCAGAGGAAAGTGGATTTCTTGGAATAAAACTTTACATTGTAGCAAAAAAAAAAGTTAATATTCTGACAGAAACTTACTAAAAAATACCAGCAACAAACATAATCATAAAATGACAGTAAAATTTCATAATAAAAATATGGTTTATATCTTTACCTTTTTTTTTATTTAAATATTGTTACTTTAACATGGGATCATTTGTTTTTTGACTGATTTTGATTAATGTTTAATAGAAGATGTTTCTGGTGGTTCTTCATTCAGCTCGTCTGGTTACCTGTGTACTCCTGTGTACATCATGCTTTTCACATGTTGGCATCATCAAACCAAAACAATATTCATATGTCCTAAATTATATAATATCGGGGTAACATGAACTTTTCAGATTTTCCATGGATTTAACCCTAAAGTAGAAATTCCTGGACTCTTTGTGAGTACACTTGCATCTGACTCATATAAAGATCATAGTCCATTTGATCGTCTGCTCAAGTCCTATACTGTCATGGTGGCTGCTCTGCTGGGTTTCTTACCCATTAATCAGGCTCATTGGCTCCACCTGGACTCCCCTAATTGTTCCCTTGTCTCACCTGTGCCTAGCTCTTCTTAAATCCTCTCCAGCCTCTGCCTCCTTGCCAGATGGTCAACTGTTATTGCCTTGTTGAAACCCAGCCTTGCTTTGAATTCCAGATCTCCTGTCTTCGACCCCGTTTACGCCACGGATTGCTCTTGCCTGACCCTCATCGGATTATCGTGCCCCAAGCCTACTCGGATATCGGACCCTGTTTTTGAACGACCACGGATTTGGACCTGCCCCGGATAAGTAGTCTCCTTTCTGCCATTCTGTGTATGACCTCTGCCCGCCCTACTGACCACGTTGTTTGGATGTTGGACTAATCTCAGGATATTCAGAGTTTTGCAGATCCTTGCTTGTCACTGTTGTCCCGGATCCTCCCTCCCCATCCTGCCAGACTGCTCCTGCTCCATAGCATTACCACCTGCACAATAAATAATTTCTCTGCAATATCCTTCTCCTGTTGTGTGGTCAAATTATTGGGTCTTCAGGAAGAGAAACATCACACTATACCATCTATCTGTCTTGCATCACCTGGTCTAACAAGGTCTGCATCGTGCTGAGTAACCAGGACACTGAAATGATCTGAAATGACGAAATAACATTTCTGATAAACTTAAATTTGTTTTGTTGGATCAGAACAATTAATTTGTGTAATTGTATTATAAATAGTAATTGTAACTAACCCTCTTAAATGAAGTAGCTCATCTCCCATTTATACAAGTTTAAATGCATCTTGTTAAACCAGAATACATTAAGGTTACTCACTAAATTATTTCTCACTAAAGTAAAGCTTTTGATTAAGGTTAAAATTATTTCCATTGTTTTATTACGGTCACCCCAAAAGATATTAGTGCAAACCTACATCTGAGGTTTCTTAAACTGATAACCAAAGCAGCTTTAATGAATGAACCCTTTAGTTTCAGCTCCTTACTTTCCCTATTTTAATTGCTAAATGTCTTATTTATGATTGCGTTTAAATAACTCTACGTATTCATGCGGTATAATTTAGCTTAAAGAAAGAAACTTTAAAATTTCATGTAATTAAACACAGAACATCCCGTTTATTGCTGTGGATCAGCACGTGCTGTCACAGATGACGAACCAAACTTTCTTCATATGTCTGCAGTCCTCAGGGGAAGAAGTGGTACCCAACAACAGTTGCATACCTTGCTGTCGTAGTGTATGAGCTCCAGTTCGTAGTCCGGCAGAATGTCGGTCCTCTTGTTGACCAGGTTCAGGGCCATCTGGGCGGCGGGGAGGCAGGCCTGCCCTCCGGGCCAGCCCCCACTCATGGGAAACAGAGCTCCGATGTAGAGCTTCTTCTTACCCACAGCCGGACAGGAGAAGAACATGAGGATGGTGAAGATGGTCACGGAGTGTGTGGGGAAAGACTTGCAGAGGAAGATGATGCAGGACCGAGCCATGTCTACTAGATGCTGTAGGTTCAGGTCTGGTGAGGTCCTGGTTCTCCACCGGGAGCTCGATAGTTAGCAGGTTAAGAGAAATTAATTCACATGAACAGGCTGATGTGCTCCTCCGATATTAAAACAGGTTCAGTCTGATCATCTACTCAATGGGAACTGATTTCCATGTTTTGCTGGAATTTAAAATAACAAACAAACCAGTTCATGGAAAACTCTCAGACACGATCATGACCCGGTTCACACAAGAAGCAGAACGTACTGTTATAAACCGGCTGATCCGGATCCACTGTCCACGGTCCTGATACACTCAATCCGTTTTCAGCATCCTCCCAAAAATCCACACAATTCCTGCCGTTGGGAAAGCTGGAAGCGAGGAAATACGCAGCAAGCTTTCTCCTGAGCGGATGCGCTCGTCATTTATTTGTCCTTCTTCGTCTGAACGCCTACATGTTCGGGCTCATTCCACGTCCCTGTTCCGTGTTGGAACTGGGAGAAAGGAAAATGATCCGCGGAGAGCGGTGGACGAGGGAGGAAGGTCGGTATAAGGCGGTAGAAAGTGGCCTTGGTGGCGCTGGAATGCGGTCAGATGCTAAGGAGGCGGACGGAGAGGAGCGCGAGTCTGACTGCAGCAGCACGCGAAAGAGTCAGAGAAGGAGGAGGAATTCTCCCTTCCTCCGGTTTATTAACTTGTTTTCATTCCAACCTTTGCAGCTCAGTCCCGCTCATTTATCCTCCCTCCTCTCGTCGTGTTGGTTAGGCTCCTCAGCTCCTCCTCCGTCCTTTCTGCGATTCTCTGATAAATGACAAGAACTGGTGTGAAGCACCTGGACTGCAGCCAGCATGGAGAAAACCTCATTAGGACAATTACTGGAGTCTCAAACTCACTTTCAGTAATTTCGCTCCAGTTAGATACACCACAGAGGCGCATTAACACGTTACAGGGCCGAAGGGCCGGAAACATCTCGTTTAGCCTCAGGTGCAAACTACCCCCCTCACAGCTGTCATGAAGGTAGACCTAATAATTCTAAAATCGATTTTTGTACCAGGCTTTAAACATGCTTTTTTCTGCTGTGAAGTTGGTCTTTTTAACATTGGAGTCTATGGGGATTTGCTCTGTTTTGAAGTCAACCCCTAGCGGATGAGGGATGAACTGCAATGTTTTGCACTCCCGCATAGGGATCACATTTCACCGATGGATGTTGCCGCTTGTTAACAGACAGAAAAGATCTGTCCATTTTAATAAACCCGCCCTCTCCCGATTACATCAGATGCACTGCTGCAGCAGGACCAGGAAGGGAGACATGGACTGCATGTTTCTGTAATCAAAGCCAGTGAGCAAAAAAAAACAACTTAATGCGTGATTTAAAAAATTAACGGCGTCAATTAATCATTGCGTTAACGTGCAAGATTTATATATTTATATTTATGGGAACAAATAAATTAACACGTTTCCCCTTTCAAGTTAATGCATTTAATCGTAGTTTGAACTTTTGTCAGTGCACAAGTTCCTAATACACCAATTAAACTGGTGCACACATCAGAGCTCGGCTAAAATCTTAGCGAATTTAACAACGGATTTTCACACCTCTCCTTTCCTGAGCCGCCACCTCCTCCTTGAGCCGCCACCTTACCGTGGTGGAGGAGTTTGTGCGTCCTGATGATCCTAGTGGCTATGTTCTCGGGGGCTTCATGCCTCTGGTAGGGTCACCCATGGCAAACTGGTGTCTAGGGGAGGGACCAGACGAAGTGCGGCTCAATATCACCCCTATGATGATGAAAAAGCAAGGACCAGAGTTTCCCTTGCCCGGACGTGGGTCACCGGGGCCACCCTCTGGAGCCAGGCCTGGAGGTGGGGCACGGAGGCGAGCGCTTGGGGCCCGGTCGGGCTCAGCCCGAAAGGATGACATGGGCCTCCCCTCCCGTGGGCTCACCACCTGCAGGAGGGGCC
>JBAMHW010000019.1:429374-441596 GCA_037177495.1 Rhadinocentrus ornatus | reverse complement strand
GGACACTCGAACTTCACATTTATGAATCTCCGCGGCTTCCGTAGTCGTAATAACGCTCTTAAACAGTGAGGCTCCAGAAGAGCACTACTCGGTTGCTTGTAATATATTAGCACCACTAGATGGGAGTAATTGTTACACACTGGGGGTTTAAGTTTCGTTTTATGGTCCGCCAGTGTCTCACAATCTACAGGGCAAAGATTGCCATCCATGCTCCATCCTGTGTGGTAGAGTTGTGCGTTCCTATCTATGCAAGTACATGTTTTGCATGAAAAACTGTGTGTTTATCCTTAAGTTGTTACCCAGTGTGATGATAATCTATGTGGCCAATTGTTTCTGCTACAGCCCACGGCTGCACGATATATGCACCTATAAATAGTTATTTAATGTGATGTCAATTATTGCCCTACACCTGCAAAGGTATTTTTACTGTTAACTTTGCCTGTTCTGGTGTATTTAACCTGTGGTGGGGTTCAACTTAATTTCATTTGTGGTGTTAGAGCTCCCTCTAGGGATTTTCAGTAGTACTGCAGACCAATTCTTTTGTATTGATATATAGCATTGCCTGTTATTAATGTACACATTTGTTCTTTCTGTTACAGATAACCACACCCACACACATAAAGATACACAGGCACTTGAATAATCTATGACATGCCCATTGCACCATTGTAACTCCTCCCATTGAACCCTCTGCAGTAATTTCTATTGTACTCTACTATTGGAGTCTGTCTATTCCTTCTAACAGAGGATGAGTCAGTTGACACAAGATCCAGAATCAACTAACATCCATGATCCCTAACAGTAGCATTTTCTGATGCTACTTCCAGCAGGACAATGCACCATGTCACAAAACTCAGATCATCTCCACCTGCTTTCTAGAACATGACGATGAGTTCGCTGGACTCCAACGGCCTCGACCGTCACCAGATCTCAATCCAGTAGAGCAGCTTTGGGATGTGGTGGAACGGGAGATTCTCATCATGGATGAGCAGCCAACAAATCTGAAGCAACTGTGTGATGCTGTAATGTCAATATAGAGAAAAATCTCTGAGGAATATTTCTAATGCCTTGTTGAACCTATAACACCAATAATTGAGGCAATTTTGGAGGAACAAGAGGGTGCCAAAAACCATTGGGTTCTTTTGTTTGGTCTTTTTTTCTGACCTTATTTTCTGCCTTTTGCTCATAACTCTGCTCCAAACTAAATGGTCCGTATTTATACAGTATACACACGTATTTATACACACACACATTCACGCACCGATGGCGGAAGCTGCCATGCAAGGCGCTCACCACGACCCATCAGGAGCAATTAGGGGCCCAAGAACACCTCAACATGAACTCGACTTGGCCGACGATGGAACCGGCAACCCTCGGGTTACAAGACGACTGCTCTACCTTGCTGAGCCACACCGCCTAGCAAATATTCAATCATTTTAAGGATTTGAATGCTAAATGCTAGTTCTATTATTTAATTATTTTTGTTATTTATTAACAAAAAACCCAAACCGCAAATTTTTTGCCAAAAAAAAGGTAGACAGTGAAAATTAACAATTCAAAGATGAATGGACAGAACAATATGCATTCATTATCTCTCCAACCAGCACAAGACTGACATGCTTAATTTGCTGGGAGACCATCGCTATGATAAAAGGTTTCCAAGTTGGAGCGGCATTATGAGAGCAGGCATGAGCAGTTTGAAGAGAGGTTTCCTCTAAATTCCGAGAAAGAACAAAAATAAATGCACTGAAATTGTCTTATCAAGCTGCAAGCAGGACTCTTGTCAAACCATAACAACACCACAAAGCAACAGAAGACTCACCTAGAGTGGCGTGGATTTTGGGGAAGCACATGAAGCCATTTTCTGATACAGAAAGAATGTATGACTGAAGTGATGGAAACCATGTTTGAAGGCAAACAAAAAGATGAAATGACAGGAAGAAAAAAGCAAGTCCGCCTTTTAAGATTCCACAGCTTGATGATTTGCTCCTGCGCAACAATATCAGACGGCTGAGCAAAGGCAAGGTCCTGGAATGGTTTTGGGACATTAGGAATGAACTACAAGTGTTTCTGTCAGAGCAAACGAGTGTCAAAGCAAAACAGTTCATAGAATTCCTGCAAAATCCAGAAAAGGTGGAAGGTGTGGCATTTTTAACAGATATAACGTCTCATCTTAATGACCTAAATCTGAAACTGCAAGGAAAGAATAACACGGCTGATGTCGACAGTGCGTGCTTTCCAGAGGAAACTGAAGGTACTTACTACCACACACATTATCTGGATTTTACTTAATATCTGTTTGACACTTCGTGCCCTTTTCAAAACAGAACCTCTCCTTTGTTTCTAATGTTCATCGACAGGAGGAACTCCTTCACTTAGCCAAATTTTTCGAACAGGCCATAGAAAAGAAGATTGTCAGCAACATGTTAAATGTGTGCAGGAACTGACACTCTTTGAATACTTTATTTTAGGAAAACAAGTCCTTCTGTGCATTGACCATCCATTTCTGGTCAGAAATGTGAGCAAGTTCTCTTCAGAAGCGCAAGTCTTTCCATGGGCCACTGCAGCTTCACTGCAAATTGAGTTAACTGACCTGTAAGAAAGCCCTGCACTGGAAGAGACTCAGTGTGATGTTTCACCTTCTGGACAAAGATTGTAACTGCAGCTACGGCTCAGAAGCAAAGCAGAAGAATGGCGATCATCCAACAATTTCTTCTTTTTTCTTGGCGGTGCTTTCTAACTCCATTTTAAACAGATTTAATCAACAAAAAGAAAATATGTTGCTTTAAACAAATATCTTGGCAGAGGTCTGCACTCTCTGAGTGCTTCTAGTTTATTTCTGCTACATTTGTGTCAGTCACACTGTCAAGACTGCGCCACTTTTCTTTTTTTTTGTTGACTTTTCAGCTTTTGGGCATATGTTCACTTTTAATATAGATCCTATGCAATGTGTCATAAGGGAGACCCTATGTTACAGAGAGTTAGAAGATTTTCTGTAGAACAAAACAACTCTTCAGTTTCTGGTGGAGTTTTACAGATCTCTCTCCCATGCATCAGTACGAAGTGTGTGCAGTGTGTGTGAATACCTGCTGTGCCGTGATGCCGTTGGCGATGGCCTGTTGAACAGACTCCCGTGTCAGCTGAGCCACCACCACGTTGGAGAATCGATACAACATTTCACTGAAGAGAGCCACCAGAGCGATCTGAAGCTCTGAATCTGAAACAGACACAAATAGGACAGCTCTGATGGAGAAACTGGAAGAGCTTCAGATGATGATAGGAGGTGATGATATGGTGTTGCGAGGGAATATCATTTGAATCAGGGAAGATTAACAGGAAGCCAACAGTAACGTTCTACATCTTAATGATGGGACAGAAAATGGTTTGCATACTTGTGTAGGCGTAGATTCGATAATTAGTTTCTACAACAATGAATCCTGCATCTCCAGATCCAGGTGTGGAGGTCAAGTTGGAGGAGGAGGAGCGGGTGGTGACACCAGCAGCCAGGGTGATGGCCAGTCTGGTGGGGTAGTACCGCCGTGACTTCCTCTGATGACACAGGAATGAGAGTCTCATCTCAGGTCAGTTTCAAACATAAACTCATCATTTCCATCTTATCAGTTCCCTTCTAAAAAACCAGAAATATTTTTAATACCCAGCTTTAATACTTCTCCCCGGTATCAATCACTTCCAGAACCAGACCACACTAACATGGAAGAAATATTAACATATACAACATCCACATAAAACCCTCTTTCCTCTTCTGATACTTACTGAACTTATAAAAACTTTACTATACACACACACACACACACACACAGGTTAAAGTAAGAAAAATAAAATATTGTGCAAAACTTTATTTTACTAATTCAACTTAAAAGGAGATTCTAAAATATATAAACTCATTACATGCAAAGTGAGATATTTCAAGTATTTATTTATTATAATTTAATTATCATGGTTTACAGCTTATGAAAACCCCAAAATCTAAAATAAAAAAAAATTAAAAATTACGATGTTACATTAAATCGATTAAAGAAAAAAAGGATTTTGAATACAGAAATGTTGACCATCTCTAGAGTTAAGTCATGCACATGAACTCAATACTTGGTTTGAGCCCCTTCTGAATGAATTACTGTTGGCATGGATGTTATTAGCCTGTTGCACTGCTGTGGTGTAACTGAAGACCTGAATGCTTTAGTAGCGGCCTTCAACTTTTTTGCATTGCTTATTCTCGTGTGTCTCATCTTCCTCTTGGCAAGGCTCCATAGGTTTTCTACGGGGTTCAGATCAGGAGAGTTTACTGGGCAGTCCAGCACAGTAATCCCTTGGTCAATGAACCAGGTTTTGGTTCTTTTGGCAGTGTGGGCAGGTGCCAAGTCCTGCTGGAAAAATCAAGTCAGCATCTCAAAAAAGCTTTTTTGCTGCAGGAAGCATGAAGTGCTCTAAAATCTCCTGTTGATGGCTGCGTTGACTCTGGACTTAATAAAGCCCAGAGGACCAACACCGGAAGTTGACATTGCTCCCAAACCCAACACAGACTGGACACTTCAGGCTCCACTTTAGAGTCTTGGATTGTTGCTTCTCCATTCTTTCTCCAGACTATGGGACATTGGTTTCCAAATGAGATGCAAATTTTGCTCTCATCAGAAAACAGCACTTTGGACCACTGCTTGATTTTTTTCTTTAGCCCAGATAAGACTCTTCTCATGTTGTTTTGTTCAGGAGCAGCTTGACAAGAGGATTACGACATCTGAAATCCAAGTCCAGAATCCATCTGTGTGGTGGCTCTAGAAGCACTAACTCAAGCCTCAGTCCACTCTTTCTGAAGGTCCCCCACATTTCTATATGGCCTTTACCTGATGATCCTCTTCAGGCTGCAGTCATCCCTGCTGGTTGTTCCACGCTTTTCCCTTCCACTCAACTTTTTATTGATGTACCCTGATGCAGCACTTTTGAGAGCATCCAACTTTTTTTGCAATTACCTTTTGAGGCTTTCCCTCTTTTTGGAGGGAGTCAGTGATGGTTTTCTGCACAACTGTCAGGTCAGCAAGTGTTTTGGGTTAAATATGCATGTAAAATGCATGTAATGAGTCTATAAATTAGTTTACATTTTTAAGTTGAATTACCAAAATAGAATAGAATAAAAATAAATTTAATTTAAAACATTTTTGCACAAAAGAAAATAAAAATAAAAAAAGGATCAGGAAAAAGGAGAGGATATTAATAAGAATCATCTTATGAAACAAAACTTCCATGTTATAAAATCCATCCAGCTAAATAAGGTGGACAGTCTGCTGCCAGCATGTAGCATCAGTAGAAAAGTAGCTTTGGTTGTTAATACCAGCAGAGCGGGACGCAGACTGGAGGCTGGAGGTCTAGAAGTGATGCAATTATTACTGATTCTGTTTGTTTATTTACACCTTTTTCTGTAAAGTCCTCTGAGACAACTTTTATGTGATATAGGGCTATACAAATGAACTTGATTTGAACGCCAATGAAATACACTAGAGGTGGATTTTCATTTTCTTTATTTATTCTCACACAATGTTTGTTTTTTTAAATTGTTGTCCCAATTTCTATCCAGACAGTCTTTATTTCCTGCAACTCCTTGTCCACCCGGTTTGTGTCCCTCTGCACCGCCCACCAATCAACTACAAAGAAATATTATTTAACACTAAATAAACTGCCACCAATCTCAGATCTGTACATATTTTATAAATTAAAACAAATGACTAAATTACTGGCATCAGTACTGTCATTTAGTAGACACTTTTCTCCAAAGCGATTCCCCCTGTGGATTTTGAATTTCGGTCTCCAGCATGGCAGACGGATGCTCTACCGACTGAGATTTCCAGCTGCACGTTCCGATGCCTCTGGCGTGTCTTGTGTTCTGACAATGCGATGACAGCATCTGCCACCTGCTGCCACTATTCTGCCTATCTGACACCAGTAATGCCCACGCCGTGCCCACCAGTTAAACATTTTTTACGTTTTCCAACGTGGTCCATCAGGATCTCTGTCTCACCCCCAGAAAAATTTCACTTCTTCCTTCTTTGTCCCTTCCGAGCCATCATGGAAATTGTAGGAGCCATTATTTCTGTTTTATTTGTTTGGTTCAGGTTTATTGTGAAGGTGGTGTTTGTTTATGTTGGAATGGCACATGTGACCTATTTTTCCCATCGACCATTGGATGGTCGAGGGAAGTGCATATAGGCGTGGAGGTAACAGTGCACGGGGTGCTTAAGTGATGGGAGGTCACACGGTTTTTACCGCTTTGCTAATAAACGCATCGCTAGACAACGCTCCGCTCATCAATCATCTATGTATCACAATTATTCAATAAATGGGAACACACCCCAAACTTATATTTGTCTGGACAGCGCGTTATCACCTGGATCCCCCACACCCAGAGCAACTAAAAGGATGGATGTAGATAGTCGCTACAGAAATGATGTGATGAATATATATTACAGGCGTCCACCTGACCATTTATAGCCACCATGTGGGCTTGGGAAGGCGTTCACTCACGTACGCCCGCTTTAGAGTTGATTCTGATTTATGAACAGAAACAGGGATGGGACAGTGTGTGGGCACGCTTTTGTAAATCTGAAAGTTGAAGTGTTCAGCATTTCCTTTTTGCGCCGCAGACGCCACCTGTAGTTTGCTTTGCTACGCACAGTCCTATAAATGAGGCCCCAGATCTGGATTATATGGAAGGTTTCTCTAACATCTGGTGAACACCTCATCTCAATAGACACATTAGAGACATATTTACTAAGAGAAACTGGACTGAACTAAAGGACCCTGAAGTGACTCCTGGTGTGAGCTGCAGCTGTTGGATAAATATAAAAAATCTAAATGAATCAAATGGTGCTGTGTTACAGTGACTCAGGTAAACTGGTCTGATGACCGAGTCTTTCCTTTTGGTCAGTTCCTCACCTTTCTCTGAAACACCAGTCCGAACTCCCTCAGGTGCTGCAGGAAGGTCAGCAGTGACTCGCTCATGCCCTCCACTGAGTAATCCTGAAGATCAGACAGAAAAACATCATCCTTCTGCTTCCTTTCGGCACAGGAAGCAGTCAGAGGATCAGTCAGAGGGAGCTAGTCGTACTCACCCTGCCGAGTGTAGAAAAACTGAGCTGGAACAAGAAGGACAAGATCTCCACCAGGTCCATCCCCCTGGACTGCAGACACAAAGTTGTAAGAGAAACGGGAACCACATTGAAAATATCTCCAATAATTTATATCTTACAAAAGGTTAAAGATTTCTTCAATAAAGCATTAATCACCTTATTATACGAATTATTATTACACTTATTATACGAAGAATTATACGATTCTGCCTTGTCTGACCTGCTGCGTTAAAATCTGGAAAGGTCTTGCTTAAAGAATCAGCAGCAATAATTACAGCGGCGCATCTAATCCATTATTCAGTTTAAGATAATAAATTTTCCTGAGTTAGAGGATTACTGTATTTTACAGATTATGCATAAAGCACATAAGAATACATGATCAAATATCCAGAAAATCTTTGATAAAAACAGAGTAATTATAAGTTAAAGGAAACAGAGATCTTCAATAAAATAGATTGAGAATTATTAATTTCCGTAAAATCAATCAAATAATGTTTTTAAAAAGATGTTAAAAGTTCATTTGGTAACTAAATGTGTGTGTTTGCTGTAATGGGTTAAAATGAAGAGTGACTTGGCAGGTAGAGATTAGGAAATATTATTTTATTTTAACTCACTTATTTTATTTGAACTTCATTTTAACTTGGTTTCTGGATGTGCGTTTTGGAGAAATTGCTATTTTTAAACAAAATAGACTGTTTCTATATTTTTCTTGTTTCTGCTCCTTTTCATTGATGCATTTGGTTTATCTGGAGGAATCTGTGTCTATTCCTGGTTGTTGTAGTTATCTGGTTCTCCTCTTCATGATACTCCAGGATTGTCTGTTGGAAGTCGTTCAGAATGAGCTCTGGTGGCATCCTGCTGGAATAACCATGACCTCCTCAACAAGACCTCACCTTGAATGAAGACAACTGGACTTCGATTTTATATAAGACGTGAAACGTCTTCAAGAACTTAGGATGACCGTGACCTAGATGACCTCAATGGCAGCGTGTGTCTCTCCAGAACTCCAACAATCCTTTCAGCATCAATAGTACTGTCACAAAGATGTAGTCCTCGACGGACACTGATAGAGTCCTCCTTGTTTTAATCCAGTTCCAGGTTGTGTGTCTGGATGCAGCGGTGGACTGTGCTGACTCCATGTTTGCAGCCAATGTGATTATCATGAATTTTGTAATCAGATTACAGTGGTTTCTAAAGATCGATTGTTTTGAGAAAATATTTTTTTGTGTTCACATCAGCGCAGATTAAACTTTAACTAGGAGGACCACTCATCAGGTCAAAGGTTTACCTGAGCAGTTTTGAGGTACTGCAGGGTGAAGTACCAGAGCTGGGAAGCTGTGTCAAGTAGAAGGAACTGGAAACCAGCTGAGGTGATGTACGGAGCCTCTCCTGCCTCACTGACAACCAGAGAAGATGACAGAACATTAAGGAACAACATCAGTTAAAACAGTAATACGGACTGGATCCACCTGGTTCTGTTCAGGTCTTTCACGGTCTGGCTTCAACATGAAGGTAGTCCAACTTGTAGCTGAAGCTCTGACAGCAGCTAGAATCTCATCTGATGATCCTCCTGAGATGTTCTGATCAGGTACCAGACAGTTTGTAGACAGACAATCTGATCCATCAGCCTGTAGTCCTGACATGTTCACTCTAGGCCTTCTGCAGATTTCCCTTCCACCCCTCTGGTAAAAATCACCAAACTATAAAACAATGTTCAGATCAGCAGCCTGAATTCTCATCCTGACTGATGAGCTTTCTTAGAGAATAATTTATCTCTTTAAACTCAACAACAGATGCTATCAATGCACAGTCAGACAAGATAATGAAGCAGCAGCTTGGTCTTTAAACCACCCTGAACACCGATCCATGGACTGAACTGATGCATACCTTTTCATGAGGCCGGCCTGAACCAATAACTGAGCCAGGTCCTGACTGACTGCACTGGGAGAGCCCACCATGAACTGCAGGATGACCTCCCAGCGCTCCATGGCGTAGTGGTCCAGACTCTCTATGTCCCGAGCATGACGGTCAGGACCCAGAGTGCTGCCCTCATCGGCCCACGCTGTCCCCCTGTGGACACAGAGATGGAGGAGGAAAGTTTAAATGTTCAGCTCCTGGAACCAACAACGCCCTGGCTGCTCGTACAGAAGAGAGAACATTTCTACAAACATTCTTATTGTTTCGTTTTTCCACAAATACTGAAAGTAAATTTTTAAAAAGTTAAATCTGCTCAATGAAGAAAAATCTGATGGTTCAATTAGCCAATAAAGAAAATGAGAAATGATTAAAGTTCATAAGATTGACTGAGAATAACAGGTTGGATTTCATAAATAAAATAAAATCCTAAATATTTGTAGCCTTCTTTAAATAAATCCAAAAACATGTTCCAACAGTTTTCTTCACAGCTCCTTCAGTATTACTTCTAATGAAGTGTTTTAGACTTCCAGGTGACCCTAAAGAAGAGACTGGATAAAATCTGATTTTAGATTTTATGCAGAACATTTTATTAACATGTCAATAACCTGAACTACAGCGGTCTTTCTACAGAGGATGATGAGTGTGATGAAGAGTGTGTTGACCACCCACCCTCCCAACAGAGCCGTCCTCAGATTGTCTTTGAACACTGGGTTTAAGCTGTATCCCTGCAGACCCCCCTGCAGCTGCTGGCTGTGCCACAGACGGAGACCCGCCAACACCGACACACACTCATCGTGATCCCTGCAGGACCACAACATACACACATATATAAAATCAGGTAAGTTTCAAAAACACTGAAAGGTCCATGGTTGTTCTGCTGAGGTGGAGACAGAAGCTTTAAACCCTGACAGAACATCTTCATAGTTCAGTAGTTTGACTTCCAGATTCTCAGAAGAGTTTTCACAATCCAGCTGTGGTGGAGACACTGTCCTGTCTACTGATGGAAGACCCACCTCAGACAGAGCATGAAAGCAGCTGTAGAACATGGAACAAAAAAAACAAAGGGTGTATACACACAGAGGAAGTTACTGTAACTACAAACATGGAACAGGTTAGACCATTAGGTGTGACAGGGGAGCAGGAAATGAAAGCCAATCAGAACAAAGAATAGACAGACTGAAGACACATTCATTCGTTTTCTATACTGCTTATTCCAATTCAGGGTTGGGGAGAAGCTGGAGCCTAACCCAGCAGGCAAGAGGCAGGCTTGGACAGGTCGCCAGTCCATTCCAGAGCCAACACAAAGAAACGAAACAAGAGACAAACAACCACTCACACTCTCTCATAGCGAGAATTTAAAGTGACCAGTTAGCCGAACATGCAGGAGGAAACCGGAGTACCCAGAGAGAACCCACACATACACGGGGGAGAACATGCAAACTTCACACAGAAAGTTCACTGTTTGAACCTCCCCCTAAGCGAGGCTCGAACCAGTGACCACCTTGCTGTGAGGTGCGATGCTAACCACCACACCACCATACTGAAGAAATAAATAAGACTAAAAACAAAAAAACAAACTTAACAAGAACTAAGCCAAAACCAGGACAAAGTCCCAAAGATCAGAATAGATCAAATCCAGCTTTTCCATCCCCTCACTGCTACCAGCCTCTCATATCTGGAGTTTGAGGGTTACACAGAATTACCATTAGCCAAAATTAAAGAGTAGAAATCCAGAGCTCACCTCTGGCTGTCTTTTCTGACCCACAGAGCCACAGCTGCCTGAGGAAGAGGCTGATCCAGGAACAGCATGCGCATCACGTAGTTCTTCGCCAGTGAGGGGAGTTCCCTATTAGAGATTACACACATGCGTGAGGACTCAACTGTCAGTATCACTTGAGTGTGTTCAGATCCATACCTGTAGACAGCCAGACATGTCGCCGGGTGGTTGTAAAGTCTGTCCAGGATCTCAGGACTCAGTTCTCTCAGGTACTCATGCAGGTTTTTACACTGAAGCTGGACGCGCAGCTTCATCATCTGACACAGGAAATATCAGAAAAACCTCCTGGAAACTGGAAAAATCCTTAAATTCCACAATACACATAGAGAAGTCGAAGCTCATTCATTTTACACTGATTTCAGGGGAGATGCTGCTTTAACTGTAGTAAAAAGTCTGATCCGAGGAGAAACCTGCAAGAAAACAAGATGGAGTGTGACCAGGTGATTTACCGCAGAGGTAGATGTGGATCCAGATCACTTAATCCGCCTCAAAGTAACTTCGAAACGAACACAAACATCTTTTCAGTCCGCAGAAATCTGCCGTTGTTTAAGTCGCCATGTTGGAGATCACGTGACTTAGAATTAACGCGTTCTTATTGGTCATTTAGTCGTTATGCTGCTGTTTTCGTGTTTCGTGAGTGCAGCACCGCCACCTGCTGGACGGAGTCTGATACTGCAGGCTACAGCTGTAGACCACGATCACGGTACCTTTGTATTTGGCCACCTTCTTCTATTCTCTTTCGTGATTGTCCACTTTGATATGATTGTAACACTGTAACAAATTTTCTTTTTTCTACATATAATGGACCCGAGGATCTTAGAAAGACACTGCCTAGCTATAGAAATACGCTGGAAGGCCTTGCCTAAGTTTCCATTAATATTCTACAATCATTTAGCAAACACTTTTAGGAACTAAACTAATACAATTAGGAAACTTAGAGTTAGTCTGAGGTTGATCTGAATCTGTCATTTGACTCGCATATAAAGCTGGTTTCCAGGAAAGTCTTCTTTCACCTACATAATATTTGTGTAAAAAGTTTCAGCCAAACGCCACATCACCCATGTCTATCTCCCTTGGACTGGGGCTTCATGCAAGATCTCACCTCGTGGGGTGTCAATGATTCTAAGAAAGGTGAGGAAACAGCCCAGAAGTACACGGGAGGAGCCGGTTAATGACCTGAAAAGAGCTGGGACCACTGTTTCCAAGGTTAGTGTTGGTAAAACACTAGCAAGACCTCATGGTTTCAAATCATGCATGGCACGGAAGGTTCCCCTGCTAAAACCAGCACATGTCAAGGCCCGTCTGAAGTTTGCCAAGGACCATTTGGATGATCCAGAGGAGTCATGGGAGAAAGTCATGTGGTCAGATGAGACCAAAATAGAACTTTTTGGT
>JBAMHW010000019.1:375444-410412 GCA_037177495.1 Rhadinocentrus ornatus | reverse complement strand
TTTCTTTCTTTCTTTCTTTCTTTCTTTCTTTCTTTCTTTCTTTCTGTCTGTCTGTCTGTCTGTCTGTCTGTCTGTCTTTTCAGAATAAAAAAAACTTGATTGAATCTCGTCAAAACAGTAATACACAAAACATCCGTGTTTTTTATTTAAAGAGTGTGACACCTGTTGACTTGTGTAATCTTGGTGATCATTGTGATCAGTGAGGTTTAAATGAAGCAGCTTTAGCAGAGAAGTCATCCATTATTACTGAGCAAGAGGCATTTTTACGTGAAGAATGGACAAAGATTCCCTTCAAGAGGTGTAAGAAGCTTGTCAGAACTTCCTAAAAACAGAAAGCCAAACGGTGCTACCCAGAGAGCTGAAAGTGGGGTTGAATAAATAAATAAAACCTGTACATGCAGATGTGTTATGTTCTTCATTTGAATGTCAAAGTTAAGTCAACTTCTGTCAAATATGTATTGGCAAATCTTTTATGCTGTCTAAATGTTGTTGTTTTTTTTGTTTTGTTTTTTCATTTATTATCATCTTTCATAAACATCAGTATAAAGTAATATCTTTCAGGTGAGGGGGTTGGATATTTCTGATTGCAGTTGTACAGTATGTAACTGATTAAGATGGAGTGTGGACGATAAATGACCTAAACAACAGCTACAGCACATGAAGCTCTGGATGTGTCTCATGGGTAGCAGCATCTTGGATTCAGAGATCAGCAACAACATGAACAATTATCACCAACACAAGTCATTTAACCATATGGTTGGAGCAGCAGACAATGGAGAACATCTCTCCAACTCTGTATGAGCTCTGAGCAGCCAGGACCATTTCTTCCTGCAGCAGGCCATGTCCTCCTGTCCATCCATGGAAAATTCACTATTTCTCCCAAAAATCCCCAAACAGCAGGCCTATACCAGCAGCACAGATCATGTCAAGATGGAAATATAACTCTGGATCTGTTCTGTAATTTTAGTGTATTTGGGGTTTATAGCTAGACTTTTGTATATATTTAACTGTAGATTTCATGTTATTCATATGGATCACTGTATTGATTTCCCACTGACTTTTGCTTTTAGAACATGTGAATTCCACTGTGAGGATAAATTAAGCTTTATGTTAAATAACCTGAGAGGTATTTAAAGCACCTCTTGTGAAACAATTTTTTTCACATACATACTTTCACTTCTCCACACCCATGATACAACTTACTGGAAGTGTTGCTTTTTTTCTGAGTCAGTAAAAATCTTTTCCTAACTGCATGACATCTTCCAATGATACTGGATTTAAATACAATTCCATGCCACCTTTACTTATAGAATATTTAAAAAACGTGGCTGTAAAAGAAAAGAAAAAAAAAGACAAGCACAACTTTAAAAAATAATATAACCAAATAAAAAAACAAACAAACAGATAAAAGCAATTTAAAAGAATAAATACAACTGATGGTCACTATCGTAACTTTACTCTGGGTTGAAAGCCAGGGAATGAAAGTTTATACCACAGCTTAGGGCCCAGAAAAGAAAAAGCACGATCCTCTGAATTTCCTTAGTTTCAGTAGATCTGCTGTTTCCTGTTTTTGTATTGAAATATGGTTCCACTGTTGTTTTTAAGTATTGTACATTATATAGGATTATAGATTTTTATAAAGAGCATATGCATCATTACTTTCTCGTTATTGCTCATTATTACTGTTATACATACTATTACCGCAGAGCTCAATTACAAGCATATTGATAAAAATTATATACTGAGTAGTTATTCCATTACTGTCTAATTATATGTATTGTGTAATGTTTTTACTAATAATGTGAATGTGGTATGTATAATGAGCCAATATGTTTGTTTATTGGGATATGGAAAACACCTAGGCTTTCTTCATATATATATATACACACACACACAGAATTGACTTTAGTAAAAAAAAAAAAAACACTTGTTTCTGTATGTCATCAGTTTTAATTGTATTTAAATTAAACACATTTCTACTGTTTTTATTTTAAACAAATGCCATTGTGGTAGCATGTTTATTATTTTACTGTTTCAATCCACATCTCAACATGGACTCCTGACAGATAGAGGTCTACATCCTCAGCAGACCTCTCTTAAAACATTCAGGAAGGACTAGAGGGTGATATTTCATAACAACTGTCCATTTGACTGGCTGATGTGATAAAAAGTCTTCCGGGGATCAGCAGTAACAGATAATCAGGGCTTTATGTGGACATCTTTCCACACCTGTAGGCGAGCTCCAGTCTGCCATAGCTAACATGGTCTCAGCGCAGACGTCTCTGGCTGAAGCAACGTGATAAATAATGAAACAGTTCATGAGCTGTGACATCTGTAGTTATCCTGTTGTCTGCGTTGTCTCCTGCAGCAACTTCATCTGGTCTTTAATCGTCTTCAGCTCTTGCTTCAAAGCTGAAACCTGAAATCAGAAGATATACATTATTAAATATAATGAAAGCATGAGCAGGAATATTCTACAGACTCAATCAGCTGATCTCCACCCAAGTTAGAGACCCACAGACCAAAAGGACCTGATTTAGCATCACAGAGGAGGACTCCAGGCTCAAGAATGTCACATGATTTATTTATGGAGATGATATTTTAAAGGATAAGCATTTGAAGGTTTTTCCTTTCAATTCTCAAAACTCTGCAAAACTCCGGCGCCATCGAGCGACATCACTTCTATCATCACCAGTGTCAGGAACAGTAGTGTGTAACTTTGTGAGGAAAATTGTGATGGACAGCTGATGAAGCCATTTCTTGTAAAACTTATGACCAATCAGAGTGTAAATTGACAATTACGTCTAATCAGAAGTACCCAAAGATCAACAGGTGAGCAGAAAGTTCTATAGCTGTCTGAAAAGGACAAAAATAATGGTCTTCTATGGCTGGAATAAAGCCAAGAAGATATTTTTGATGCACAGTGGCGTCAAAAACGGAGCCAAGTTGGAGTTGGTTTTGTGAGGACAGTAAGCAAATAGTAGCATAAATAACTGTAAATAGCAAAAAGCAGCTGGAGGAAAAAGTTAATATCTGAATATTGTCTGTTGTGTTTGTTATTCCAATATTTTTTCTCCTGAAAGCCAGGACTTCTGAATGAAGTAATGTCTGTATTTTGACCATGTGTTGTCTGTCTCAGATGATGTGAGCAGGTCCTGCTCAGTGCTCACCTTACTGTCCATCTGCTGCCTGACATGTGCAGGAACCTTCGTCAGGTAGTCGGGAGAATGGAGTCTTTGAAGGATGTCATTCAGCTTCAGAAGAAGTTTGTCTCTGCGCTGAGACAGCTGCAGGATCTGTCTGTCAACGTCCACTCCACTCTAAAAGAGGGCAACAGCACAAATGTTTGGAATTGCCAGCAATCATCTCATTTTGATCCAAATAATCTGCTGATTCATTCATCCATCCATTTTCTATACCAACTAAATCCAGTCCAGAGTCAGAGGGGAGCTGGAGTTGTTCAGGTGCAGGGTCAGGTCTTCTCCAGCAATCAATACCCGGAGGGGCCTATATAAGGACAGATGAGCTGCAGGTCTGGGCTGTGGTTCTGTCTGTTTGTTCAGGTTTTATTCTGTTAATCATTTAGTTTTCCAGATTGGCCATGTAGGGGATGCTGCCATTTTTTCCATTGTGGATTATTTTCTCCTGAGGTTGAGGGTAGGGAGTTCAGTTTTAGGTCTTAATCTTCTTTGTTTGCGGTTAATTAAGTTCTCTTTATTCCTAGTTTGGGATGTTTTGAATGTTATGTTGGGTCTTGGTTTTCCCAGAAGCTTTGGTGTGATTTTACTCGATCATGTTAACCATGTTAACTGAAAGGTCAGGCTAAGACCGTCTCCTCGTTGACACTTCCTTTCCCCCTAGATCTGCCTTACAGACATAACATCATTGAGAGCTGAAAACTTAGGGTCCCTGTTTGTCCTGTAGGAGTTCTATAAGCTGGGAGTGATGACCTGCTGAGATCAGAGCACACTGCTACATAATCAGGATAAAATATGCTGCAAGTAGAATTTATGTGGAATTACTTCACAAATAAAAGAAAATACAGGTATGTTATGGAAAGTGTGTGTGTTTGGATTGTATGTTTCATGTATGATGCTATATTAGAAGTAATGTGATGGACTACCACCCCAACCTGTGGCCCACATCAGTAAACTGTTTTGGATCCAGCTGGTACACACCTGAACATGAAGATGGAGCTGACATGTGTGGTCCACCACACCAACAAGGCTTCCTTCAGGTGGAGGACTGGAGCAGCTAGACAGGACGGTGTCCCCTCCATCAGGACAATAGACCTGGAGGCTGGAGATCCGACTTAAAGTCCAGACAGCTAAGCCGAAGTGGAGGAGGACCTGGGCCTGGCTAGGTGAACACACTGCCCACACTGAAAGCAATATCCAGGAAAAAGTAAAAAAATTCCATGTTTCTGTCAGGTTTCCTTCATGGAAGCAGCTATGAAGTGGATTCTCAGATACTGCTTATAATCAGGTGACTTACTGACAGGTTTTTCTTTGGTTAGACCACACTGGGCTCTGAGTGAACGGGCCACCCGGATCACCTCCTGGACCAGAAGGAAATCCTGTTCCTCCTCTGGGAAATGCCAGTGTTTCTGTCAGGATGGAGAGGTCAAACATAAACAGAAAATATTTAGAGGAAAATCAGTAGACCTGGGGCCTGATTTATAAAACTGTGGGTAGCGAAGATGACTACAGGTTGCGAACGTAGGGATAAAAAGAAAATGCAGCACACAAAAAATTGATTTATAAAAGACTGCACGCACATCCCACTTGTTACCATTTATAAATCAGAATCAATTCTAAAGTTGGTGCACATGATGGAGGGCCTGGCCCCGCCCTTATGGTGGCCATTAATTGCAATTAATAATTTGTTTGGCACATGTTGGCAGCAGATTTGCTTTATTTAGCACGAATGTATTTTATAACATGTAAGTTTTGTTACACAACAACAAAACATATTTTAGCGAATGAGGTTCTAATTCTCTTGTAAATACTGATTCATTTTTTTTGTAATCCTTTATTAGTCCCACAGTAGGGAAATTCTTTTTCTGCATTTTGACCCCTCCTAGTTGTTAGGAGCAGTGGGCTGCCAGATTCCGGCGCACGGGGAGCAGTCGGGGGTTAAGGGCCTTGCTCAGAGACCCACAATGTTGTTGTTTTTTTTACTTTAGTTGCCATGCCATGACTTGAACCCCGGTTCTACAGACCCAAGCCCACCTCTGTAACCACTAGGCACTCTTAGGAGTATTTATATCAAATGTTCCTCTTTGTTCATTTTTGCAAATAGTTTTAATACATAACGTGGTGTGAAAGGTAATATTTGATTGTGCACCCACGTCTCACATTTCACGTTTCCTTGATTTGATTCTGAGCCGTTCGTGTCGCAGCTTCCAGTTCCTCCAGATTTTGTGCGTACGCCAGGGTCAGAGTTGCCATGGAGGGAACATTCTCCCGCCAAGTTTGCTTTTTAAAAATCACAAAAGCTGACTATGATTGGCATATGCTGGTCCCAGATCAGTCAGGAAACAGAACATTCTAGAAAAAAATCTGATGTTACCTCATTCAGGTGTTTAGTCCACCAGCAAGTTTTTTCTTTTCCAACCTTCCTATGTTGCTTGTTAAACCCAGCTGACTGGGAACAACCAGGAGGGAAAAAATGCCTTCTTAAAGGCATTTTATGATCCTGAATACAGACATGGATGACCCATGTATCCTTTTAACGTCTTCTTATTGAGGTCTACACTGCAAAAACTGTCTGTCTAACCAAGTCCTAGAATATAATATTCATCCAAAGTTCTTGTGATCTTGTTTTCGGACTGATAAACTCGACCAAAGCTGGATATAGAAGATTATTAATCATGTCTTTTTTTTCTTACTTTGTTATTGAATTCTAAAACAGGTTATTTATACACTAATATTAAGTTAAATAATTTCACTAAGACTCTGAGATCATTTTGTATCTTTCACACCCAGTTCAAGCTGAAAACCTCCCAGTACCATTTCACACACACAGCAATTTAATCTATGACATAAATCAATATTATCTATGACATTAAAAAAAGAACAGTTAACCTGTAGAGATTCAGACTATAATCCAGTGAAATAATCTGCCAGTGCAGAAAGATAATTACACTTTGTAAGATTTCCTGAAACAAGAAAACATTTCTAGACTTTAGACAAGTGAGAAATATTGTAAAACAAATGGTGAAACTCTCGTTCCTTAACTCTCAAGCCCTTTATAAAATTAAAGAAAAACCCATCCAAACTATCCTGTTCATGCTTGCTTCAGTGTTTCTCTCACTCTGAAGCTCTTTTGCCTTGAAAAGTGCTACATAAATCTTGATTGATTTCATTTATTGCAAATGTTTTGTGTTGTTAAAAAAAACTAAAACTATCAATAGAAGTTATGAATCCAGAAGAATCGTCTTATTTAGTTTATCTTGTTTCGAGATATTTTCTATCAAAGTGGCAGATTGTTTTACTGGATTATAGTCTGAATCATCTCTTGTTAAATGTTTATTTTTCCTTATATCAACATAGATAATATTTGCAGTGTACGGGGGCAGACATCTGCAAACTTTGCCAAACAAAGCCAAAACCGTCTGCTGGGTAAGAACATAGTGGACGTCCAACTACTGAATAGAAAGTGAGTACAAGCAACCAAGCAGCATAACATCAGTTAGGAGGAGGAGGAACCACAGGAAGTCCACCACCTTCACTTCTAGGGTTCTTGTATCAGGACATCATAAAAAGCTCACCTTCAGCAGGTGTTAAAATTCACTGAAGCCAGCCTCAGATCAACAGCATGACTTATTACACTGAATAAAAACTAATCGACACAATCTGCATGACAGACTGGGACCATCCTGTCATCAGCTTCTGGTGCTAATTCTTCATGTCCTGGTAAGTAAAGCTGAGAAATATGAGAGCTGCTGAAGGGCTCTCTGATGGTTAGATCTGGGTATAGTCTCACCAGTTTGGAGGACTGGGGATATGGCTGTAGACACAGGCTGGTCTGAGCCATAGGTCCAGGTCTGAAGGGTTGAAGTCGGTGCCAAAGCTCCTCTGTGATGAAGGGCATGAAGGGGGACAGCAGCGTCAGGGACAGAGACACACAGTGATAGAGGACAGTTGTGACCACCTGCCGCCTGGAACTGCTGAGCTCAGAGTTGGACTGGATCACTGGCTCTTCATCCTGTTTTGCCATGACAGGCTTCACACACTCCTACAGAAAAAAAATTAAACAAAACAAAAACACAACACACACACACACACACGTGTGCCACTTTATTCTGGTCCAGGTTCCACATTCAATCTGATGTCCAGTGAATGAGTAAAATAACAACATAATAACCTATAAATAACAATGACTTCACATTTTCCCCTTTGTTTAGTACATTATCACAGGGTTATGGGGAATAACAGGACAGGGGAGTACTGTTAGTTCTGTCACTTATCATTGTTATCTGTGTGTATTCATTTCTTTCCTCTGGGTGTTCTTTTGGACCCTGTGGTGGGACAGTTTTGGGCTCTGGGCCGCATGTTAGGCAACCTTTATCTAATAAAAATGGTTTTTTTTAAAGTCATGTTGGATTTTTCCAACTGAAGCTGACTCAGATATGATCAGTTCTGACTGCAGAGACCTGTTTCCATGGCAACATCATACAGATGCATAATTTCTGACAGGTGAAGGTTCTGGCTCTTACCAGGTAGATGTCACAGAGGCTGTGGACCCAGAAGGAGTACAAGGCAGATGTGACATTGTGTAGATCATAAGATTCAAAGGCACGTTCACACTGAACCACAGTGCTGTAGAGTCTGGAGCAGATCCACCGCTCCATGCTGCTCAGTGGGCTCGTCTGAAACACCAAGAAACACAAACCTCACAGCAGCAGCTGCAGCATCTACAGCTCATTCCCCCTCATTGCTTTACCATTCAGGCCTAATACTTCATAAATCTCCAGCTCACTTCTGATGTTCTGAACTAAGCTTTCTATCACAGTGTCACCCAGTAAAACCTGTTTTACCCATTTATAATCCCATTTAATGTAAAGGAGCCCAGCAGAGGAAAAAGCAGTACTCTCAGTCGGGTTGTTTTCCCAGATAAATCTGCAGCTGCTTCACACAACCATCGACCATGGACACAGAAACAACACTCTGCCCTAAACATTATATTCACAACAGCAGTACAACCACACACCTCTTCCAGGGTTCCCAGTGGGGCCATGTTTTCACCCAGAACTCCCAGAGTAAACCTTAGCGTCTGCCACATCTTATTACAGAAATGTCTGCAGCTCAGGACCTGCGAAATGGACAGACTGATGTCTTCTCCTGAGGAAAAGACAGAAGCAGAGGTCATCACACAGCAAGAGAGCAGAGTTCAGAGAGGTAATGTAGACCAGGACCACCCCGATCCCTCAGCCCACTGCTGCTAGTATAAGCTACAGTAAAATAACAAACTGATCTAATGATTGATGGATTAATGGATGGATGGATGACAAACAGACAGACAGATAGCAAGCTGGTTGCATACAACCTTTGGACAACCTTAAACTTAAAGGTCCCATATTATGCAAAGTTCACTTTCTAAAGGTTTTCTAACAGTCATATGTGTCTTTATCACCTGTGTTTGAGGCCCAATCAGGAGAAAATTCTGTCTCCTCTCTCGCTTGCTTCACTTTTAAGCGAATGTGTGCTCAAACGGGTGAATCTGAGATCTTTCCCCTTGTGACATCACAAAGGGAAAAAAACATCTCCCCTGGCAGTGGATACTGTTATTGACCTGAATCCCGGCTAGCTGAGCTAACCCTCTAAAATCACCAAGTGGGCGCCAGCAAAAGCCGGATCCTTTCCTACTGAGGGGTGAGGAAAGGCACCACTCATGAACATTTAAAGGTTCAGACACAGAAACAGCTGTTCTCTGTAGAGCTCACTAGAGCCACTTTTGGAATGGCTGAAATTAAGGACCAAGGCTGCATTTGGGGTTATACACTTTGAAATCAATGTTGTTGGACCTCTGACACCCATATGAAGTTGTTGAAAAAATGTATAATATGGGACCTTTAAACTTTGGACATTTAGTCCCATCATCCACTGTTCCTGGTCAGAGTCTGTCAGAATGGAAAGTGGTTTTCTTTTGAAAAATATCTCTCAATCTTGGTCTTGTCGGACCAGAAGACGTTTTAAGACCATGGTTATGGGTGAATTCTGGACCTGTCCAGGTGTACTTTACCTGTCACCAGATAAATGCTGGGATATGCAGCCCCCTGGACTGATAGACAGACAGACTTAAAAACATGTTCCATGGTAGATCCAATGCTGTGGAGATGTTTCTGGACCTTGTCCTGACTGATACAAGCTATCTGTGAGGAGCAGATCAGTTGGTTTTCCAGGTTAAAGGTGACATTAAATGTGGCGAAAGTTTGGAAATTATGGATTTTAACAGGAGTGTGATGACTTTTATATCCACTGGTTTTAAAACTGCACATCGTCATGTTTCATGTAGAATGCTTCACATTCATTCACTGTGACATGATTCTTTCACCTCAGAAACCATGATCTGAGCAGATAAAAGTCAGCCACTCACCCTGTATCCTGTGGGAGCACAGGGCGAATCTCAGAGCATCGGTCCCACACTGAGGGATTCCTTTAGGGAAGTCTTTCCTCTGTGGGAAAGCAGACAGAGCAGACAGATAAGAAGTCATGAAAGCTCTCAGCCAGTCAAGCCGAGTGAAAATGACAGGACCTGCGCTTCCATGGCAACCAGCTGCTCCCTTGGGTCCAGGTTTCCCTCCTTCACTTTCTCTTGAAGCCTCTGTAGACAGAAACACACATTTGGTCCAGAGAAGACGGCGATGTCTTTGGATCCTGTTCACATCTGGCTTCTTATTTGCATGATGGTGCTTTAACCTGCATATGTGGATTTCAGGGTAAATTGTGCTCACAGTGATTTCTGGAAGTTTTTTTTTACAGACGAGTTGCAGCCATAAGATTCAGTATCAGCTCATATTTTCCATGAAATCATAAAATGTCTTAATTTTAACATCTGACATGTTGTTTATGTTCTAATAGGAATAAAATATAGGTTTTGAAATCATTGACTTGGTTTTTTTTTTTACATTTTACATAGAGACCAAACTTTTTTCACAGAATACATTGGTGTCCACTTCAAACAGTTTATAAACGGATGTCCTGAATGTTAATGGAAAAGAGTTCAACTTGTCTGTTTAATGACTTCATGAAATTGATTAATTCACTTTTAGTAAGAGTCATGTTTCTCCTGGTCTGTTTTACTCACCTGGAGAGACACTCCATGGATAATGTCTAACGGATCAATGACGTTTCCCAGAGATTTACTCATTTTCCTGCCATATTTATCTCTCACTAAAGAGTGAAACAGAACCTAAGAAGAACGACAAAAAGAATTCATCAGGCTCACACTGAGATGCATCATCAGAATGAGGATTAATTTTGGTTTGGGTAGTTTATTATTGTAGAAACAAACAACTTGTTTAAAGGGCAGCTGTCCAGTAAGCTCGGTCCCCAACATCACCATCCTAGCAACCCAGAAGAAGATAAGGTCGCTGCCTGTCTCCAGGATGGAATTTGGGTAGAAACGGTTCAGGTCAGAGGTCTAGAGGAAGTGAGAGAGAGGTGTGTGACAAATGAGAGACAGGTGAGACAGGTATGTTTGATAAATCCTGTTTGTTTCTGCTCAAGGATGAGCACTACCTGTTCGGGCCAGCCAAGCATGGCAAAAGGAAACAGCCCCGACGAGAACCACGTGTCCAACACGTCAGGGTCTGATCCAGGAAAACACAAACAAACAGCGGAGGATGAGATCAGACTTCAGCTCCATTAGTTCATGTTTCTACTGCTGTCACAGAGAAACCCAGGAGGAAAACAGTGGTTAGTGTCTGCTGAGGGGTCATGGATTTGCTGGTCTGACCAGAAGAAGCCAGGAGAAGTCACCTGGTCCAAAGACATACCAGGTGATCTCCAGGAAAAGTTTCTAGGCTATTCTAGGCTAGACTAGAATAGAGTAGACTAAGATAGGATAGAATACAGACCAGAATAGAATATATATTTATCCATCCATCCATTTCTGTAACCACTAATTCCAAATATATACATGTAGTGTTTGGGTTGTTGTCCTACAGCTGATGGTACTGGATGACAGTCATGGGTCTAAACAGGAGCCACAATAGAGCACATTAGTTAATCTGAGGCTAAATCAAACCAAGTCCAGACTCTAGAAGGCATAAATGTGGGACAGCAGTAAAAGTGATGACCAAGCTGAGAGTAGAAAAAGGTGATGAAGGTTGAAGCTCAGGAGGTTACCCTGTGTCAACCTGACGTCCTCCAGCTTCACTCCATACTTGACAGCAGCTCTCTGCCGGGCCTCGTCCTCACTGTGCCCCCACACCCACTGCTCCTGATACACAAACAGAAACTTAATCAGACTGATCAGACGTACAATATGGGCTTGTATGAACTAGTTAACCCATTAATCAATCAATAAACTGACTTTAGATGGGTGGAGGGCTCTAAATAAGCCTTGCCAATCAAACCCAGGGTTTACACACACACACACACACACACACACACACACACACACACAGTGTAACAATGACCTCTGGTTTGTCTGCAGAATGACGCAGCTGTACTTGGTAAGCAGGGATCTGATGGCCCCACCAGAGCTGCCGGGATATGCACCAATCACTGTGAAGCAGAGAGCAAACAGAGACGCTCTGTTCAAACAGCAGCTCATTTATTATCCCATCCCATCAGGAATGACACCCACCCCCACCTCCCGACCACTCCTCCTGACACCACATCATGAACAGCAGCTGTTTCATCTACCTGATGTTGGACAGCCAGTTCTTCCATGTCTTAGTGCAGTGGTGAGGGATGATCTCTAGCTGTCCTTCCTCCACAGCCTGATGAGGAACAGGAAGTCAGATGTGTGTGTTTAACAGATCTTTTATAAGAGATTAAGGCTCTAATGACTCGAGGGTTTCATCTCTGTGACCATGTACATCTGAGTTAAAACTCAGCCCGACGTACCTGTATGGCTCTTTTAGCCATCCCATCACAGCGGACAAACCACTGATTCTTCAGAAGTGGTTCAATTACATCCCCTGAGCGACTGAGGACAAGAGGGGGAACAAAGACACAACACATAAGAACATATCGCATATGTGAGGTCATGTTTCATAGACAGGCTGATGGTGAAGTAGCTATGAATGCATCCTGATCAATGTTGTTTTTGGCAGGCATTTCAGTTTTACTTTCTGATCTACTTAGGGTTATGCAAAGCAAAGAGCACCAACATCCTGACTTTGGTAACTGTGGCTTTATTTCTGAGAATTTTGTGCAATACTTAGGGTTGCCAACTTTCAGAAGTATAAATAAGCCACAGCTCCTGAAGGCCATGACCACCATGGCCCGACTCCCGTGGGGTGAGGAACCCACAGCAGTGGTGTGTTTTATTTTGTGCCGGTGTTTTTAGTAAAGAGGTGATTTAAAAAAGCAATTAGTTATACGTAAAGCTTGAAATGCTTTATTACCAATTAACACATTGATTATTGTGTAATATTATTGCATATAAAGTGCTATTAACTAGACTCCATAAAGCTGTAATAACATGCATCCCTATTTAACATATGCGAGGAAAATACATAACAAAATATCGTATGCACACAACTCAGTTTTTGCACAAAACATACTCACATAACTTAGTTAAAGAGATCCTGGATAATCTACCACGTGGCAGTAGCACCAGTAACGAAAGCAGATCTGTTTGTGTGGAGCAACAATGAATACATTGAGAACTTGATGTAACTTTTAAAGTTGTTATATTTTCAAAATAAACGTTTTCTCTGAACATTTATCTTTTAACTGTTGATCCATTAGTCTAACTTTTTCTTTAAATGGGCATTTATATAATATTTATAGTGACTATACTGTATATTAAATAAATGATCATTTATTCGACTTTAAGAACTCCTCATCTTAAATTCCAGACATGAATCAATCATGACATGATGTCCCACACCGGATCAGTCTCAGGAGATGATGGGGGGTGAAGAACTGGGACACTGAGCTCGAGTCTTCTGTGTTCTTCCTCCAGTGTTGCTCTCTTGATGCATGACGTCTGATGACAGACAGCCCACCGCGCGCAACTGAAAACACGCGCCGACACATTTTACAGTGTGTCTAGTAAAACACGGAGCCGACGCTGTCCGGCTATGAAAGCATTTTGGCTTTTGAGGACGTGGTGGAGTATCGGGTGCATTTTAAAAAAGATGTCCTCTGCTGCGTGTGTGGTTCAGCCAGCTCATTGCGTGTGTAAACGTGAGTGAACGTGCACGCGGAGGAAAGCGTGCATCGGGAGTGAAGAGAGCGTGGCCAAGGTGCAGCAGCATTGCTGACTGACAGATTGCGCTCAAAATAGGCAGAAATTTCTGGATTTTTAATGTCGGACAATTAGCTCTTGAGCATTTTTGTCTCGTCTCGTCTTGTCAACAAAATCTCATAAACGTCTCGTCACGTTTTCGTCATCAGAGAGCCATTTTTAGCTCGTCACTGTCTGTTATCGTCAAGAAAGAAAAAAAATAAAGGTTTGTCAACAAAATAAATTCGTCATCATCATCGTTGACAAAAACACTGATCCTGATCAGAAACCACATTTACGACCAACGGACCAGACCCTCAGCGCTGAGGATCAACAGGACTGCTTGGACCAGTGACTCATGACCAAAACAGTGGTTCTCACCTGTGAAAATACCAGCCTCTCCAAGTACCACCTTTTTGACTGACATTAAATTACAGCAAAACACCCTTAGCTTTTTCCATTAGACTTCAAACTTCAGCCAGTTAGTTCCAATTAAATATTTATTTATTGAAGCATGGCGGCAGCTATCATTGTAAAAGGACTTTATCACCCTATATCTCCAGCTTTATACAGTCCATCAGCTCTGAACTTTGTCACATGATCTGATCGTGCCGGGGTGATCACAGACTCCTGAAGGATAGCATCTCTTCCCTCTCACTCATTAACAGTATAACAAGCTAGAACATCACATAAACAAATATATTAGCCCTAATATCTGGTTAATTAAAGGCCAAGTACGTAGAATTATTAACATCTAGTACTAAAGATGAATATAGAGCAGCTGTGAATGGACGGTGGCCTTCAGTGGCCAAAATTCTTACAGACAAATGTGTTTATTTGTGAGTGGAACCAGTGGTCTCAGGTGCAGCGATGACTGCACTCCAGGTAACAACTTCAGTATTATGTACATGTGTACTGTCTTCTTGTATGGTCCTTTTAAGGTGTTGCTTATTCCAAACGGTGCTCTAGCGCCTATTAAACAAAGAAAACGTTTTAAAACTTTACACACAGTGTTGTTTCTCTATTCAGAGACACCGTAGTAAAAATGGTGGCACAAATATGGCAGCTGCCATGTATGTGGACCCACAGCAAAAACATATAAATGGTTCATTCTAAGAGAATTAAAACATGACAGCTATTTTAGTAAAGTAATTAGATACCAATACGAACAGTTTTAATGATATATTGCTTAACTTGTCATTGACCTTTGATTTTGTTTCAAACTGCACTTTTAAAAACACTAAACTGTTATTGATGGTCCTGATGAAAAAGGATGCTGTGATAGCTGATGAATAGGTGTTAGTTTCAGTCTCAAATTAATCTCTCCATCCATTTGTGTTTTATTTCTATGACAAGAGAAGAGGCATCTTTTTTTAAGAGTCCTGCAATTTATAAAAAATGCGATGAGATGAGAGTAATAGACATTATCTTTGAATGGATGCTTCTGGCGGCAGGATTAGATCACGTGACATGTTCGCATCAATGTAAAATAAAACCAGGTGACTTGGGGCTGCTGTTGGTTTCACTGGAATGTTTAGATCATGTTAAGAAGGAGGAGCATCCCTAAAACACCGACAAGAGTTCCTGTTATTGGACGATACCTGAACAGTGCTGTGGAAACCTGAGAGATATCCACTTCTCTGTTCTCACATCCACACACACAGATGTTAGGTGTGTTCATTCCACTACCTGCAGATGGGTAAAGTCATGGCGTGACTCTTCTTTCCTCTGAACAGTTTCTTCTCAACCAGAGCATCCACAACGAGCCGTCTAGCATCAAAACGCTTCACACCCTGTCAGGAGGACAGACAAAACGCTTCACAATTTGTGAGGAGGATCAACATTAAACCAGTTTCTTCCCTGTCCTCCTGAAGCTCAGCTCAGTGTCTGTCCACCTACATGTCACCTGCTGTGCTGAAAAGGTGAAAGTCTTGGTGTTTAGGTACAGTAGCGTCTAAAATGAAGTATGGAAGTATGGACTATGGAGTAAAAAGGTGGAACTGAACTTCCTTAGCCATGAATTTTGGGAAAGAAGTGTGTTTTGTAATTAAAAAATCGGAAGTTTCATAATTTTTTGCTTTTATTTTGAAGATAAAGTTATTTTTTTACTTATTTATTCATTTCATATGGTTTCAGCTGAAAAAAGGAACAACCAGCTTCATGATACAAACCAGAAGAAAATTAGGGATTTTCAGAAGTTATGGTAAATATCAGGATTGCCGACCAGTGGAACACAAAATCTAATAAAAAAAATGGAAAATTGTTCTGATATGGATAGTGAGGAGAGCTGCCGGCATTAAACTGGGCTGGGGCTGTTTGTGGCGGAGCTTGGCACATAAGCCTGCATCACTGACAACACGATGTGGCACCAGCCTCCCTCACAGTGCAGAAATGCCTCTTCACAAGGTACGTTTTCACACGCGGGTATTATTTTGACCTGCTCCTATCACATTTACGTGCTTGATAATTACTGTACGTGCGCTCCATTCTCAGGTCCTTTTTCACGAGCGCACATTCTGGAACTAAATAAAAGCCTAATTTATCAAACACTAATATAAGATTCAATCTAACATTACACGAGGCTCTGTATCACTAACACTGAAAATAAACCAGCTTTTGCCTTTAATAGCAGGGGGATCTAGAAAACTATTGATCAGGTGGTGCAGGGGGGAGCATGTAGGGGCACAGGCTAAAAAAAGGGTAGTAAATAAATTAGCTAATAAAACAAAGAAGGTCTAAATTTAGAAAATATTTAATAATTACAACTAAAGTGGAAATTTTGTAAAAGAAAAGAGTGAGTTATGTATTTTTTTCCCCAATAGGATGATCATGTATTGTCTTGCTTTAGTCACAGCTGACTACCTCCACTTTGTTTTTCCACTCCAATGCCTAATAATCTATTATAAATACGAATAAACAAGGATTAAATCAAAGTTTTCTGTATTTCATAAAGACTTTTTACTCTTTTTAAGGCTCTTGCACGTCCTTTTAGTGCCACATATGGCCTTGACACTTCAAGTCTCAGCCTCTTGCTTAGATGTTCTTGTCTTCTATATTTTAGTCTACATCCTTTTCTTCTTTTATGTTTCTGATTCTGAAGAGGGCATGCTGTGTTTCTATGGTAACAGTGTTCCTGTACCTCCAGCCATTGTCCACAGGATGGCGTCATGGTCCCATCTCCTCCAATCACAGTGAGGCGTGGCAGAGAGTGTTTCTGGGACAGCAGGAAGTCAGTGTGGTCATGAGCAGGAGTCACCTTCACCGCTCCTAGAGAAGACCAGGAGCACAGCGCTGAAGCCAGAACGCTCAGAGACGAAGAACGTCCACACTGAGGGTCAGTTGGGACTTACCTGTTCCCAGTTGCATGTCCACCAGAGTGTCAGTGATGATGGGGAGGAGTCTGTTGCTGAAAGGATGCCGAAAATGCTTCCCATGAAAGGCCTGGAACAAAGAGGACGATGAAAACATCATCTCTGCTCACCTGAGAAGGTTTTCCTTAGACTGGGTGGATCATACCATGAGAAATGTCAACACATTTTACAAATACATAAATAAACAATTTCCAACACATTCAGTTGTTTCTAAACTTTTTCAGCCCATTAAAACATTAGCTTTTTATCATGTTTTAGATTTAATATTTCAGTCTGCAGCTAATAAAGCCTAAATAAAGTCTAAAATTTTTATTAAAAATCAAACCCTGAAACTTCAACTTTAGAACTGTAATAAGTCAGAACGTGAACATATAGACAGGAGTCATGGATCCGGTCTGCTCCAGTGATGTTTCCTTCATCATCATTAATCCTGCTGCCATGAAAGTACAAAAACCAAAGCAGCAGCCTGCCTCGCCTCTACTAAAGCCTCTAAAAAGCAGTAAATTAAAATAAGTAAAAATAAAAAATATCCAAATATTTCAGGTTGTTCCTGATGTTTTCTAAAAGGATAGTTTATTCACTGTAGACATCTTGATAATGTACCAAAACAAAAAACCAAACTTTCATTATTTAAAGGTTATTATGGTATTATCCAACCCACTGAAGGTAGATTGTGCTGAAGGTGGAACCTCAACTAAAATAAGTTTGATAGCCCTGGTTTAACATCTCTGTCTGTGGGAATCTAAAGTCTAAATCTGCATTTGGTTGTAGAGGATGTTTACATGCATATAAAGTTATCAGAATGATTAGTCAGTGAAGTCAGATGCAGAAGGAAGTCGATGTGTAAAATCTGATCTGGATGTTTCTTCTCACTGATCCTTAAATTACCATTAGTCTGAATCTGATTTCCTACATCCATGTTAATTCAGTATTTTCCAAACTGACCCTTTTCCAAGAGCTCACCTGATATCGAGGATCATCAGGATGGACAGCTACAGCCACATCACCCAGCATGGTCTCAGGACGGGTGGTGGACACCGCCACCTCTCCATCTATGAAATATGGAGGAGGAAAATCATGAAATAACCTTAAAACGAACAGAAAGGAACAAAAAAATGAGAAATGTTTCTAAACAGGAACATACCGTGGCCTTCTACAGGATATGCAAAGGTGTGCATTGTTCCAAACTCCACCTTCTTCTCATAACCTGGAACAGACAGCATGGTCTGCCCACTCAGCTCCTTCCAATCAACCTAATCAAACATCCACAATCAAAAATCATGATTTATATTTCTATAGGATGGCTCTACATTCACGTGGAAAAACCAAAAAACAGCTCATAGTCATTCTCTCACACACAGGAAGCAAAACAAAATAATAATCCAAAAGGTCTGTAATCGTGCAGAATGGTCCTTTTTCGCAGCCTTTCTGCTTAGAGCTCCAACTCTCCAAGGAAAACATGAGGACAAAAAAGTCGTTTTTTTATCTCATTAATTCTGAGCTATTTTTTTACTGGGTGAATGCAGAACATGTCTGTATATTTCTGTCATTAATTAAAGATAAAATTTTTGTCCAGAACTGTAGAGTCAAACAGAGAGCAGTGGTGTTAGATTTGTAGGAAAACTCAACAAAATAAAACAGGAAAGCAGAACTAAACATGAAAGGACTACAAATCCTTACATCAAAAACCCACAGATCATGACATCAGGCTTAACACTCTGGAAGCAGATCATTGGTCAGGGAACAAATTTAGGCTTTTTATTGAATTAGGATTTTTTTCCAAGATAAAGGAAACTTCAGGGTCAGCAACATGCAGTAAACTCTGTCCAAACATCTCAGGTGTTGTCGGTTATTCATCAGGGTTAGTTTGTTTATTCATTCATTCATTTATTAATTAAGTGATCTATTTATTCATTCATTTATTATTTTATGGTAAAGGATGAGCAAGTGTTAGAGATGAAGTGTTGGCTGTGTCTCACCTCGATGTCGGAGATGGCTGACTGAAGAGCACAGCTCCAGTTGATCAAACCCTCTGAACGATAAATCAAACCAGAGTCACACAGCCTGACAAAAGCTGCAGTCACGGCTCTGCTGAAACCCTGAAACCAGAATCAGATGTAGCATTTACAGGACACTTTTCATTTCAATACTCTAAATTCAAACAAGAAACAAATATTACTGAGGTCTGGGAACAGTTGTTATTCTGTAGCTTTATCATGATTATGGGCTAAAAAAGTCCAGACTGTGACTCTGATTTACATCCTGAGGAAGTCTTTTGGAATAAACTTGTTTTTAACAGTCCAACATGGCCTTCCTGGTATGGCGTAATGGTGTAGAAACTGGACTGGCCTGCAGAGTCCTGGGGCTGTATTTATCAAGTATCTTATTGTGGCTTTTCAGTTCGAAGTGCTAATAAATTGTGGAATTTAGTCCTTCTCTCAAACTTAAGAATAAAAGCAAAAACCAGTGCCTGACCTCACTTCTGGAAGAGTGTTCCCAAATCCAGATAAACACATTCCTAAACCTTGTGGAAAACCTTCCCAGAAAAGTTTAAGCTGTAAGTAGACTTCATATTAAACCCTACGGATTAACAAAGGAATGTCATTAAAGTTCATTTAAATGCAGACATACTGATACTTTTAATATAGTGTGTTTATATTCTACTCCCCGACACAAATGTTTATTAACATGTGGTGGGGAAAGTAAAACCAGAGATTCATTTTCTAATCACTTCAGTCACTTCAAAGGCAACAAAAAGAAAAGTAATTGAAAGTTTCCTGGTCCGTTTATGGGTTTCTCTAGTTTCTATGACCTGAAGATAGTCTGCACATGTGGAGAGCTACATAAACACATGCCATCTGGACCAGGTTATACAGAGCTGTGTTATTATGTCACAGTACTAATGCTGGTGGAAAGAATGAGGAGCGTTCCTCTTCGATCACTGTTTCTAATTCTATTTTCAGACATCTACCCCGGAACCAACACAGAAGTTTTATGTTTGGACACAGAAGTAAACAACACTGTACCATTAGTGCCTGATAAATTTATATTTAAAGAAACACTTTCAGATTAAAAATATTTTAAATGACAATATTCCATGACTAAATTCATATCAAACCTTTTCTCATTAGTAAAATTTTTAGATTTTTTGATAGAATGTTTAGATTGAAAAATGTTGTAACATTAAAGATGTCCTCCTCTGTTATTTCCCCTTTAAACTTTCCCAGAACACGTCATTTTGTCTCTGCTTTTGTTTGGAACAAAAGCAACAAGTTGTGGACTTCCAATCTGTGGATTCATCCAGCTTCAGTGAAAATGAGTCTCTAAGTTTCCCACCAACAACGAGAGGAGGTCTTCATACATTTTAAGGTTGTTCTGTTTTTAGCTACCAGCAAAGACACCATACAATAAGACTCCAGGTCTTTAGATGATGTGGTGGAGAATTTTAGCATGGAGCGGTGATGAGCTGAATCCAGTAAATTTCCAGGTGTCTTACTGGGACTGGGCGATTAATCCTTAGTTACCAGCGGACTTAGTCCTCCCTCCACACCAGAACAGTGTTTGTCTGACAGATTTACAGTGAAGTGAGTAGTCACTCACGCCTGGGATTTAGCTGTACGTAGAACTGCAGTGAGAAATGCTGCTCTCTACGAGAGTCAACTTCAGCCCACAAACTCTCGTTAACAGACGACCAACATCAGGGGAATTATTTCCGCAGTAGATCCTGTATGATCAGGATCCAGATAGAAAGAGATCCTGGATGCAGTTGTGTTGCATATTTCTATACAAGATATGAAGTCATTTATATGGTGGAAAAGTTATGACATTAATTATTTTCTTTTAGCTGCCATTCATTCATATAATTTATATAAATGAATGGCAGCTAAAAGAAAAGCAGGATGGGAAATGCAGTACAAAATAAATAAATGTTTTTAATTAGTTTAATTATGTTTTTGGAAAAGAAAAGAAAAAATTTGATTAAAATTGGAAATCGAATTTGGTTAGAAAAAAATCGGAGATTTTATTTTTAGGCCATATCACCCAGCTCTATGTCTTACCAACGTGGCAGGTGATGTTTGTGGTAAGATGCTGCTGGAGATGTTCTGGTTTCATGCTGCTGTCAGCTACTTTCTGCCCATAACAAAACATTTTGGCCGTAATACTGACAGCATTTTACCGGCTCGACATTCACCTTCTGTGTCCCTGGACTCAGACTCTGGACTCTGTTTTCAGCATCATAGCTACAGTTCAACCAGGAATCCACAGTAGTTTCTGGTGTGATCAGTGATTGACAGGTGATGCTATCTGGTATAAACCAGAATGTGTCACACATCCTGGTATGGAGGTGATCTGGGTTTGTTATGATGACTTAAACTAAAAACTAGACATTTTTGTTTATAAACTTACATTTTATTGATATTACATGATTATTATAACTTTTACATGAACATTATATGTTTGTCTTTTTTCTCGGTAACCCCTAGAGTATCTTTAAGTACCCCAAAGGGTACATGTACCCAGATTTTAAACACAGAAGTTTTATGATCTGCACAGACATTCGATCTAAAAGGACCTTTGGAGGGTTGAGACACAGGTTCCATCTCAAAGTCCCACTAATGACTTCACCTATCTCCTCTCCTGTCATCTGGACCTCCATTTGTTAATCATACTGATTTTTTTTACACCTTTATAACAGATGTGTGAAGAAGATGTGCAATCTATAAAACTAAGCTTCAACATGAATGTAAAGTGGAAAAAGCATCATCTTAGTGTTAATTTTCCTGCTAGTTCATATCTGAGTTCACCACTATTCATAACACAGATATAATCAATACATTTTATACTTTCCCTTCAGGGATTAAACTAAGTACTTTTAATTTTATAACTGTGACTGGAGGCTTACTGGATCCATAGTGAAACATGCTCTGCTCCAGTCCAGAGAAGCTCCCAGTCTCTTCAGCTGCTGGTAGATCTCCTCTCCTTTCCTGGGACAGAAGAAGAAACAGTTGACAGAAGCAAATTACGGCAAATTACTTAATAACACGGCTAAATGTTAATGAAAGACTTACTCATTCTTCCATTTCCAGACTTCCTGTAAAAATTCCTCTCTGGAGAAGTCCTGTCTGAGTTTCCCAGTTTCCCTAAGCAGTCTTCTCTCCACCACAGCCTGAGACACAGGACATGATGGACATGAGACATATATATTGATAGACATGTGTCAATAACACAAAAAGGACAATTATTACTAAAAGTCTGCAGACAGCTGAAACTGGAGCTGCAGCTGGAGGAACATTTACTGAGAAGTCTCTCAACTTACAGAGAGATGTTTTAAATGAGATCAGATAAACAAGAATGATGATAATGAAAAATCATACCTGTGTTGCTATGCCTGCATGGTCACATCCAGGAACCCAGAGAACTCTGCAGCCCTGCATCCTTTTCCTGGAAGATGAAAAATGATGTGAACAAAGCAGCTTTTCTAAAATGCTCAGCATGCAGCAGACTACGTTGGAGGTTACCATCGAACCAGCGCGTCCTCCACAGCGACAGTCAGAGCGTGGCCCAGATGCAGAGTACCGGTCACGTTTGGTGGAGGGATACACATAGAGAAGGTCCGATCCACACGATGAGACAACTGCTCCTGCAGAAGATGAGAAATATTACCTGTTAGTCCTTACTCTCTTTTTTCTCCTGAAATTCACTCAGAAGTCCATCGGGCTTTAAAATGTTGTTCTTTTCTTATTATATGATGACAATAATCTTTTAACTACAAAAATGTAGCGTAGTAACAAAATGATGTGGGAATAAATTATATCAGACGAATTACATAAACACCAACTACTGAACACACAGAAGATATAAACATTTTAAATGAAAATCTAACAACTCATCAGATACCGGAACTGGACTGGAGTTCCATGTTATTATGTAAATGTTTTTTCTATTTTATTAAGTTTATTTAGTGTGAATGTTTTTATGATGTGCATGAGCAGTCTCTCCAGGCAAAATCTTTCTGGGATTAATAAAGTTCATTTCATCTTGAATAAGGGTGGATTGCCTTCTTCGGGTCGGCAATGGGGCCCTGCCCCAATTGGAGGAGTTCACGTATCTCGGGGTCTTGTTCACGAGTAAGGGAAGGATGTAGCAGGAGATCGACAGACCGATCGGTGCAGTGTCTACAGTGATGCGGACTCTGCATCTGTCTGTCGTGTTGAAGAAGGAGCTAAGCCAAAAGGCAAAGCTCTCTATTCCCTGGTCGATCTACGTTCCTACCCTCACCTATGGTGAGTTTTCTCCGCAGGGTGGCCGGGCTGTCCCTTAGGGATAGGGTGAGAAGCTTGGTGATCCTGGAGGGGCTCAGAGTACAGTCACTGCTCCTCCGCATCTAGAGGAGCCAGATGAGGTGGCTCGGGAAAGAGGCCCCGGGGAAGACCCAGGACACGCTGGATGGACTACATCTCTCGGTTGGCCTGGGAACGCCTCGGGATCCCTCCGGATGAGCTGGTGAATGTGGCCGGGGAGAGGGAAGTCTGGGCTTCCCTGCTTAGGCAGCTGCCCCCGCGACCCGACTCCGGATAAGCGGCAGACAGTGGATGGATGGATCTTATCTTATTATTATGTTATTGGTTGCTACAAAGCCCTGTCTGTGAAACCAGCTCTCAAGGCACATTTGTGCTCGACGCAGTAGACGGATACACAGACGTCTTCTGCGTCGGTTATGCGCATAATTTGGTCTGTTTTCAGGGAGCTTGGCTATCCGTTGCTTGACGCAGACAATGGAGCAATACCACTGGAAATCGCAGGGTCAGTGCTGAGCAGAATAGCTGACGTGACCAGGGGCCTCATTTATAAAACTGTAGGTAGCAAAGCAGGGTGAGACCAGAGACTCCACCCAGCACCGCAGTAGCTGTGTCCTCAGAGGAAGTCCTGCAGGTGCAGAGGGACACAATCACCCCTACTAATCAGGTGGCCATGGTGTTGTGGGAAATAAAGAAATAAATTATAACTTAGGCCCCAGAGAAAGAACAAACCAGAACAGAGGAACAGGAAGGGAAGAGAGACTATATGCGAGTGTTTAGGGCATGTTGGGCGGCTGAAAACAACTTCATATCAATGAATTACCGCTGCCAAACTGTGTCTGAAACTGACGTCAGCTGGCGGATGTAAACTCTGAACCTATGGCAATGCAGAACATATGGCAATGCAGAACATATGGCAATGCAGAACATATGGCAATGCAGAACATATGGCAATGCAGAACATATATGGAAGTGCGAGGACGGCGATGTATGACAACGTTTTAAACGGATGTTGCTATTTATGTACATAAGGGAGCGTACATGGGTCTTCAGTTTGGCTTCAAGAAGCATACACACTCTACCTTTCAGGTCATCTTCAAACTTTCCTTTCTAATAAATCTTGTAGTAGGTCTGGTTTGGTGACTCTTATACATCCCTTTAGTCCTGCTGCTATATGCCGAGGCTGCTGGGGGATGTCCCATGACGCACTAGGTTATTCTCTGCCTTCTTTACTCTCCATGTAGAAATGTCTGACATGTTGTTGTTGTCATTAATTTGCATTTCTCTTCTTCTTTGTCAGCAGGTATCACTGGCTCAGAGTTATGTTGCTTGTTGACTCCTCTTTCCTGTCCTCTCCACCCCCAACTAGTTGAGGCACATGGTGTCCTTCCTGGTTCTGATGAAGGTTTCCTCTTCACTGTCTCCTCATGCAGCTCAAGAAAAAGGGCTGAATCAAAGAGAAGATTTGATGTAATCTGACCTTGGCTAGGTCTTTATATTTATGAATTGATTTATAAGAACAGTTATAAACTGGACTTATGTGGATCATACTGGTTTAGTTTTAATTAGATTTTAATTTATCTGAATTTGAAAATATTTGTAAAAGTGTCTTTAGATGACTTTTTGTGGATTGGTGCTAAATAAATAAAGCTGAATTGATTATGAAATAGTCTCATTCATAATATTTTATGTATAACATAATTTAATGGAATGTCAGAAGGGTGTTTTCCTCACATGTTGATCCGGACTGAAGAATGCCTCTTTATCCCACCACTGATACCAGCTGGACTCCACATACTCTGGACTGTAAGAAGAAGGAAAATCTGTTCTTGTATCTGCAGAAAATGAGAAAAAATCATTGTGAGTGTGCAGAAAGACACAAAAGGTGGACCTGCCAAGGTTGGAAAGTCCAACAGCAGAAACAGGAATTCAGTCACCTTTCTTTGCTCCAGGAAGAGTTGGAGAGCTGTAAATGATCTTCTCCTTGTCGCTCCAGTTTACTTCATTATCTTCAGAAATCTGAAAACACAAGTATCGTAGTTTAAATAAAGCTGCATCAGCTGTCCAGAGGTTTTAAGAAAAGAGTCACAGCTGTGGTTTATTTAATTCCTCTGTTAAGCTGCAGGAGTTCTGTGAGGAACAGGAAAAGGTCCAGATTTGGACTCTACTCTTCTACAAGAAAATGGGGGTCAGGAGGATGTTGATAGAGTAAAATCCCTTATGGATGACAGCTGTCATCCTCTGGTTCAGAGCAGAAAGAAACACTTTCACAGGACCTTCATCCAAATCACCGTTTTCTGTTTTATTAACCTGCTAGAGACCCTGATGTCCATCAGGATGAATGAACATTAAATCTGACACATCATACTCTCCTCGTCCTGATCAATCAACATCTGGATTTATCTAAACAAACAAGTAGCTGGATAATTTTTGAACGGATTACGATGTTTCAGCTGGCAGCAAGTTTTTTCACCCCAACTGATGCGTGAGCAGCTTCTCATTTCTTAAACAACCATGTGGGAAGACACATCCTGTGGTAGAGGAAAAGATGTTTATCTGTTTTAGAAGGGTCAAATGATTGGCATTAAGCAAAGAAAACATCCAAGGAGATGCTGAAAATACAAAATTGGGTTTAGAACGGTCCAACACATTAATAAAAAATGGAAGTATGGTGATGAGCCATCGTCTTCCAGGAAGAAATGTGGTAAGAAAAGAATATTGAATAATGGTGACCAGTAGAACTCAGGGCTATGTTTAATAGTGAAAGTAAGAACACCTCCACGTTAACAATGTGAATGGACATCAAGGGATTGAGACTAAACAGCTGTCTAGCCATAAGAAAATCACTTATCAGAGAGGACAATCTAAAAAAGCGGCTTCAGTTTGGTAGGGAGCATAAGAATTAGACTGGAGCAAAGAAAGTCATGTGGTCTGACGAGTCCATATTTACCCAGTTCCAGAGTGATGGGAGCATCAGGCTAAGAGCAGAGGTAGATAAAGTGATACAGCCAACAGGACTACTGGCTACTATACAAGCCTGTTGGGGCAGTCTATGATCTGGGGATGATGCGGTTGGTCAGGTCTAGGTTCAGGTGTGTCCAAAGAATGAGGCCAGCTGACTACCGGAATATACTGAATGAACAGGTTATTCCATCTTCCCTGATGGCACGGCCATATTCCAAGATGACAATGCCAGGATTCATGGGGCTCAGATTGTGAAAGACTAGTTCAGGGAGCACAAGACATCATTTTCACACATGGATTGGCCACCACAGAGTCTATTTTTCTAAAAGCAGAGTGTTAAGCTGCTGTCATTCATTCATTACTGTGTTTTCTGGTTCTAAAATGTTTTTATTCTGAACAACATAGAGTCATGACTCCAGAAAGATTGTTAGATCAGAGGAGATGGTGGAGGTGAATACCTAGACCAGTTGTTTTCGGATTTTTGAAGATTCACTCCTTCTGTTTTAATGGATTTGGGGGGAGATTTTGGCTCCTAACAGATTAAATATTACTTCACAATTGTGATGAGGCTTGAGTGTCCTGAACATTTTCATCTCACTTCAAATAATTTCCTATTTCTCTTGGATTTTTATCTGTTTAAAGATAGATTCCACTCACAGGTTGTTGACCTGACAAAATGGCCTTCTCCCGCTGACGCCTGCGCCACAGTTTCTCAGCTTTGGGCCGTGGAGAGGATTTCAGTTGAGATGAGACAGAGGGAGGAGATTTGGGTGGGTTGTTGGACCAGAACCGAGCAACCCTCGTTCCTGCCAGCCTCCAACTCGGAGAATGGCCTGCCCTCCACATACTGAGTTATGCTATCACACTGGAAACAAACACACAGAAATACAGTCAGCTCACTTTTCATGACTTCTGTTTTAAAAAGAGAATTAACTAAAAAACTTACAAAAAAGTAAGTAAATGAGTTTTTGGTGGATTATATCTTTGTGGTAACAATGCTTCTCGGTAATAATTCCTCTAGTATTAGAAAGACTTTTTTTTGTCAAATCAAATGAAATTTTATTTATACAGCGCTTTTCATGCACACAGCAACACAAAGCGCTTTACATAATAAAGTTACATTATGCATATTAAAAACCAAATTTAAAACCCTTCACATGTCAGATTATACAGCAGGAAATTAAAACACACCAATACTAGTCTCTTTCACACGCGCACTCACACACATACAAACAAATCATATGTACACTCCCCCCACCCGCCCATACCCCATTCTGTACAAACATGTCTCTTGACTGAATGCAAGCAGAAAAATATCAATAGAATGAAAACATCTGGCTTGACGCTGCTGTGAGGAAACTGTATCTTTGGGATTCAGTCACACTGGAAGCCAGCCCACCCATGACCACGTTAGGTGCCACCACAGGAACCACCCAGATCAGGGTAGGCCGGGGTCCACATCACAGCAACAGGGCTGCAGTGCAGGATCCCCAGCCACCCAGACAATGGCAGTCACCATGGAAACAACCTTGCAGACGGAGCAGGTAGAGCTACCGGTGTGGAGGATCCCCAGAATAAAAACATTAGCGTTAAAAAAGTAAAAACAAGATTAAATAAACTTATTAACAATAAGAACTGATGAGAGCGACAAGAATAAAACTACAAGATAAAAGAGTTCAGGAAAATGATCAAATAAAGTAAAATAGAATTAGGGATTTTATAAAAACTTTGTACTAGGGTAAAACAAAACAATAAAAACAAAAAATCTCAACAAAATCAAATAAAATTCATCTATAAACTAAGCTAAAAAAGAAAGGTCTTGAGTCTGTTTTTAAAAAGCAGCAACAGTCTCTGCAGCCCAGGTTATCTGGCAGGCTGTTCCACAGTCGAGGCTAGTAGTTTATTTTACTTTTTAAATGGAGCCATGTTTATAATGAGCAGCAGAGTTGTATATGTGGGTTTTCCTCGTGAAAAACCTTCTTAATTTTCTCTGCCAAACAGGTGACTCTGCAAAATTTTTTGCATTACAAATATGGCTCCATTCAAAAGGGAATTGAACAAACTTTCCAACACTATCATGTTTAATGCCAACAAGCATTGTTACAACAAAGAAATAATCCACCAAACACTCATAACTGACCTTTTCTGCTAGGTTTACTTAATTATTGAAGTCTACTCACTGTGCTTTGAACACTGGGAGCCCAGACATGTCAGCCACGACCTTTAAACAGATCAGCTCTGTAGTTGTAATTTTCCCCAAGACTTTTCTAAAATACAACTAAGTCTTAGATTGTATACTTTACACTTCTGTTAAAAAACAAAACAAAAAAATCTGCATCATATCATGTTATTCTGTGTTTAATATCAGCACGAGACAGTTTGTTAACGAGCTGCTAAAACGTCACGGACTAAAGGAAACAAATCTGGTCCGACTGGAAATATCTTCCCCCCATTTCTACCGTTGTAAAGTTACATTAAAGCGGAACAAAAACATCCAGCCCTCTTTAACAATAAAATTAATCACGGGACTTATTTTTCCACAAACATAGACCAATACTGATCCAAATACATATTTACTTCCATATCTGAAACAATATAAACTAGTGGTTTCGTGAGGTTATTTATCCTATGTTTGTTTAAGCATGTTACTGTTGTGAAAACGGGACACTTCCGGTTTGAGTGGAACCGAGTTGTTTTCAACTTGATTTGTGTTTTCTACATCTCAATCAGTGCTACACCTCCGAATCCTCGGGTAAAATTATTCGGTTTTTATAGTTTGTGGGTTAAAGAATCGGGACAAGTCACAGTTCATAGCGTGATATTAAACACCACAGACGTTCGACTCCGGTTCTTCTAAATCCTAAAGCAAGCTAACGTCAGCGTTAGCAGAGAAGCTCCAGGGATGGCGGAGGTTCCCGGGACATCAAGTGAGACGATAACAGAGACTGTTCAGACAAACACACCGCCGCCGCCCCAACAGGTAAACGTTTTTGAGCTCGTTGGAATACATTTTAAACTGTTCTTTTGAAAAAAAAAATCTCATAAGGAGAATAATTTGTTTCGTTTTGAAGCCGTGCTGCTGTGGACGTAAAGCGTCACTAGGCCTATGTGTCATCTGCCTTCAGCTCATCAGTGAGAGGCCGTTAGCAGAGGGATGTGTCGGTGGTGAAACTGAAGGACATGTTAACATGTGATGTGTAGCTGTTTTCTCACTGTTCCTCTGCTGAGTTCAGGTGTGCGTCAGGACCTGAGCTAGTCTTAGGCACAAATCTTTTCGCTGTGCTGGAATAGCAGATTATCTGATCATCTCTGGTAATCCACATAGGAGCAAAAAAAAAAAAAAATCGATTATAATTAGAGCCCATTGATTCAGCTGCTTTATGAGAAAAGCAGGCCTGTAAACACCAACGTTGCTGAGTGAATACCTGCTGCCTTTTTTATAATGTCTCGTTCATGTGACTATCCGCAGAAGCAACAACCACACCGTATGCAGAACACTCTCTTCAAGTGGATGAAAACTGGCGATGAAAGCACTGGATGATCTAAAAAACAATTTATTTATTTATTCATTCATTCAGAGTAGGAAGCTGCACCGTTGAAATAAACCACACGTCGTTGAGCCTACAAACAAGACGTGAGGCCTGTACTGTATATATCTAGGGACCCTATAGAACTCGTTAAAAATGTTTTCTCCAGATTGTTTTCTTTTTGTCAAGTTTCGTGTTTTAAGAAACAGAAAAAGGGACATGGGTGACATGAAGCAAATGGCCCTAGGCCGGGATTCGATCCTGACCACCTGCATTGACGATGCACCCTCTGGATATAAACCAGCTGCTCAACCAGTTGTAAACTTTTTATTTTTTTATTTAGTACACACCAGTCTCTTATGTCAGTAGTTTAATTGTCTCTGATTAATCTATTTTTCAGGATATTTTCCAGAACAGCCTCCAGGTGCAGCTCAAACATGTAGGGTGAGTCGGATGGAGGCTGTTTTGGTTTTCTCCTCCTGGTGTATCAGCCAGTATATTCTCAGTCTGATGCTTCACTACAAACACATACTGCTTTCTCAGTTTTTCTAGAACTGCATATTTTGGATTCTTCATTTTTAGGACATATTTAGTGTTTCAGTTGGCCCCTTTTCCTATGCTGAACTTTTGGTGTGTCTTCATGTGGTTCAGGTTACCTCTTAAACTGGTGGAGGTAACGGGTAATACGGATAATAGGAGAAAATTCCACCTCGTTCTATGTTTTACAGCTGATTCCAGCTTCTTTGTCATAGTCTGCAATTTTGTTAATGTTTTCCTCATCATGGGGTCCGACTGGTCTTTTCATAGTCATGACAACCGTCCGCAATCAGGAACATGTGGATTATAGGTTATAGGTTTGTTTTTAAGTTGTATTGGAAGTAAATGAACAAAAGAACATTAATATTGTTGAGTCTGGACTTGTGATGAAAGATGAACATTTCAGCCTCTCTACGTCTGATCCTTGGTTTCCCTCTGATGTGTTACAGGAGGGACGAAGCCTGACAATCAAGCTGCGGAAGAGGAAGACGGAGAAGAAGGTGGAGTGGTCGAGTGACACTGTGGACAATGAGCACCTGGGAAGAAGGTCCTCAAAGTGTGAGTTCACACACAGTTTGACAGCATCTATAGGTTCCCCAGGTGCCTTTCTGTGGAGCTAGGACGGGATAGTTCTCTAACTTCTATCTCCATATGTGTAATTGTAAAACTGGATTTATACTTGTGCAGCGTCTGCGTAAGGTCGGTTATAGCGTCACCGCCATGAACTCCATGGAGGAGTTCATTTAATAAAACCCAGTGTTTCCCCGACCATTATATGAGTGGGTTGCACCAACCTCCCAACAGCAACAAATATTGATATAAAATATTATCAGCTGGTTTAAAATATTAACAGCCTCGTTTAATTTATCTTATTCTCGTGTAGGTGTGTAATTACGTCACATCATGTCTGTACATGCCTCGTGCACACTCAGGTGAGCTACACTCCCATCAGCAGGGAGAGCACACGTTGGAAATTGTCGCATCAACCACCTGTAAAACAGACAGAAATATCTGGTTTTATAGTCTTATTTTAATAATAAAAACAGGGTGGAGGAGTTTCCTGCTCCGGTGTACTAAGAACTTCATTTCCATCGGGAAACATGCACAGCTGAACAATCTGTTTCCTCGTCATTGTCGTCAATTCTGATTCATATTACTGGTTAAAATGGACGTCTTGCATTCAGCTTCCATCTCTTAACAACCGTAAACTAGCTTGACAGCTAGCTAGCTATAATTAATGTTTCTTTCCTGTCTCCCCTAAAACAACAACTGCTAAGTTTGACTGCTAAACTAAACTATGAAGAAAATCACATGTAGACGCTTTAAACGCTGCCAGGTCAGTTTGTATTCAATGTCCGTGATATAGACATTTTGTATATCCCTCATAAAACTTTTCAGGATACATCAAGTGTATCCGATACATCACCCAGCCCTAGCTTCCACCCGGGTTCTTTAGGGTGCCGGAGATGTAGACGAGTTTTAAGGGTTAAAATGCTGAAAACAACTGCAAATAAAACACTGGTTCTGTGTTTTTTTTGGGTGTTTGGGGGTTTTCGAGGGGGGGGGGGTCTCTTCTTTTTTACATTTAACATTGTCGAAGAGTTTTGTCACTTGAGACTGTCCCATTATCAGAATCCGGTTCTGTCTGTGGATCATCTCATTCTATCTGTGGATTATCTCATTCTGTCTGTGGAAGACCTGGTTTTGTCTGTGGATGACCCGGTTCTGTATGTGGATGACCAAGTTTTGTCTGCGTTGTGTTCCAGGCTGCTGTATTTATGAGAAGCCCCGACAGTTTGGAGAGTCTTCCTCTGAAAGTGAAGGAGACGAGGATGAGGAAGGCTGTGGAAGTGCTCACTGCATCCTGGGCCACGGCAGGAGAGGCCATGGACAGAGAGGGGAAGGGGCAACCACTGCTCCCCCAAACTCTGGAGGGTCACACCCCCACTAGCAAACGGTGCTGGATGATATGGGAGGTGTGAAGTGGAGGTGTCACATTACAAACCTGCACTATTTGTTTTAGTTTAGTACCATCAGAGGTTCAGATGTCAGGAAATTCCAGCTGCCGAAGGACAGATATGGACATCTACATCACTTCCTGTTCACATGAGGAAGTTCATCGTGTCATTGTGGTGTTTTTAAATGTTTCAGCTAATTCATAGCAAATCACACAGTCTGAATGTTTCCTAAAACACATCCGAGATAAGCCCTTGCAGGTGGAGGCTGGTCCATGTCTCCAGGTGGAAGTTAGTGCTTGTCTCCAGCTGTAGATTGGTCCCTGTCTCCAAGTGGAGGCTGGTCCCCATCTCCAGTTGAAAACTGGTTTCCGTCTCCAGTTGGAGGCCGGATTCCGTCTTGGTTGGAGGCCGGTTTCTGACTTCAGGTCAAAGCTGGTCCCCGTCTCCAGTTGGAGGCCAGTCCCCGTCTCCAGTTGATAACTGGTTTTTGTCTGGTCTCCAGTCTGTTCTGTGTCATTCCATGGAGTCGTTCTGGAGTCATCAAATTTGTTGGTCTATATTTGAGGAGCAGTTTGGATCTGCTGGTCTAAAGTTACATGTCATTGATGGTGCTTCTGTTTTTTAAGCAGGACCACTTAACCATGTTCATGTTGTTGACATGTCATGTTGGGAAGATTTGGGTTAGGAGTCACATGACTGATGGTAGACGTTCCTGCTGTTAAACGTCCAGAAAACAGCAGTTGTCAATGAAAAGGTGATCCTCAGATTGTGTGTGATTTGTTCTCAATGAGCTGAAACACCCAGTCCAGGTATGGGATGTGTCCCAGCAGGACTCACTGATGTCGAGGTGTCCTTAAACACAAGATAGGGAGGCAGACGGACTCCTTGTACATTGTCAGTACACTGTGGATGAGGTTTTTGGTTGTTTTTTTTGCATTATTTACTGGTCTTAGTTTTTGCTAATGTTGAACGTGTGTTGGACCACAGTCTGATTGGGGGTCAGGGTGGAGACTTAGAACTGGACTCTGGATCAGATTTTGATCTGCAGCTAAGTTTTCTAGCTGATGAAAGTTGAGAGACATTTGACTAGACTGGTGCAATGCTTTCTTCTCCGCATTTAACTTATCAGGGTGGGACTGAGCCATCATCTCAGTGGAATTATTGATTAGATGGGGTTTTTTTTGTTTTTTTTTATCAGAAAGCTTGACTGGGTCCATGGTCCTAGCTGCTGGATCAGGACCTCTCCTTTCACCGTGACTTTGACTGTAGACGTGGAGGACAACAGTTCTGCGAAATCATCAGATAAACCGTGTTCCTGGTAGAAACGTTGACCTCTGATGAAACTGAAAAATTCACTCAGCTTTGACCTCATGTTAACCTAGACTCCTTTAGTCAGACTACAGCCCTGGTCTTTATCAGTCTGCAGCTACATGGACCACTGAGTCCTCTGTAGACTTCTCTGCAGGGGCTGGGTTAACTTGATTCCAGTCTGAGCTGCTGCTTGTTTTTAGGGGAGAAGGTGTGTGGGTGTAAATAAACCAGTTACCTATACCTGCAGTAACTACATGTACATGCTGATCATTAATAAAGTGATGAAATGAGAAGAAATCTGCTTTAAGTTCGGTCTGAGCTGCTGATAAAGTGGCCGTACACTTAGTTTTGATTTCAGGCTGATAAACCCAGACACAAAGTTTCATAAATCCTCACATTTGAACTCTTAAATAATCATGGTGAAATCCAGAGGTTGGCCCCATCATGTAGTTTCAGACTAGGATGAAGATCATGGTGTCTCTGGACTAGACCTGGTCTGATGAAGGCTCATTAACGGAATAATCCTCCACTCATCAATCCATCCATGAGGGTCTTCTCTCACCATTATGTTCTCTGGAAGATTTCTGACTGTAGATAGAGGTGGATAGAGATGGATGGAGGTGTCCAGAAAGCAGCTGTTTGTTGTTGGGTACATAAAAGAAAATGCTGTGACTGAAGCTTTGTCATCATCATCATCTTGGCTTCCAAGCTGTGGGTCACTGCCTTTTGTCCCACCTCCTCACAGTGTTCCACTTGTACATTGTTCTCCTGCTGGTGATGATGCACCTTTCTGTATATATTATTGGAAAAATGAAGCAGATTTAATAGGAATTAAAGTTTTGAACTGCAACCATGAAATGACTATGATGTGTTCATGTTTGGGGTCTCCACTGCAGAGTAGATAAATAAAAACAGAATGATGTGAACTGGGCTTGATGGGTTAATATGACAACTAGAAATCTGGTTTCCTTTTTATAAGAAAACACGTAGGGTTCCTCTGTTTCATCATGTCGCAGCAGGTATCCTGTATGAATATAGATCATTCTGTTGTCTGGAATTAAAATGGAAGATTTAGGAGATTTTTTTTTAATCAACCATGAAGATGTAAAAGGTTGAGGTCATTCCCTCGGTTCTGACCAGTTTCTTAGTCCCCACATCATGATGCTGCCACCACCATGCTTCACTGTGGCTGATGAGAGGCGTTTGCTTTGCTCCTTGTGCATTTTATCATTTATTAGGATTCATGCCCATCAAGCAGCAGAAAGCTGCAGCTATTCTTCATGGGTTCTGTCACAATACATACATACATACATAATAAAGTCAGAAGATTTCAGCCAGTCACCACAAAGTATTACACTGCTCAAAAAAATAAAGGGAACACTTAAACAACACAATGTAACTCAAAGTCAATCACACTTTTGTGAAATCAAACTGTCCACTTAGGAAGCAACACTGATTGACAATAAATTCCACATGCTGTTATGCAAATGGAATGGACAACAGGTGGAAATTAGAGGCAATTAGCAAGACACCCCAATAAAGGAGTGGTTCTGCAGGTGGTGACCACAGACCACTTCTCAGTTCCTCTGCT
>JBAMHW010000019.1:346937-358319 GCA_037177495.1 Rhadinocentrus ornatus | reverse complement strand
ATGCTGGTGTGATGGATGCAGGATGTGGTTCAGCATTGTCTTGCTGAAACCTGCAAGGCCTTCACTGAAAGAGACGTAGTCTGGATGGGAGCAGATGTTGCTCTAAAACCTCCAGGTACTTTTCAGCATTGATGGATCTTCACCGATGTGGAAGCTGCCCACGCCATAGGCACTAATGCAGCCCCATTCCATCAGAGATGCAGCTTTTCACCTGACCACTGATAACAAGCTGGATGCTCCCTCTCCTCTTTAGTCTGCTGTCCATGCTTTCCAGAAACTAGTTCACATTTTCATCCATCTGACCACAGAACTGTTTTCCACTTTGCCACACACCAATTAATTAGGCTTTGTTCCAGAGAAGACAGCAGTGTTTCTGGATCCTGTTCACATATGGCATCTTATTTGCATGATGGCGCTTTAAACTGCATTTGTGGTTTTCAGGGTGAATTGTATTTATAGACAGTAATATCTGGAAGTTTTTCTTGAGCCCATGCAGTGGGCTTCCAGTAGAGAATAATGTTTGGTTTTAATGCAGTACTGCCTGAGGACCCCAAGATCACCAGCATCCCGTTCCACCTTCAGCCTTGTCCCCCATGCACAGCGATTCCTCCTGGTTCTCAGAATCTTTTGATGATATTATACACTGTCGATGGTGGGATCTTCAAAGTCTTTGCAATTTAGCACTGAGGAACATTTTCCTGAAATTGTTTCACAATTTTTTGACCCAGTTTGTAACAGATTGGTGAACCTCTGTACATCACATCTGAGAGACTGCCTCTCTGAAATGCTCCTTTTTTTTACCCAGTCATGTTACTGACCTGTTGCCAATTAACCTAAATAGTTGTCAAATGCTCCAGTTGTTTTGTTACTTTTGTTACTCCTGCTCCAGTTCTTTTGGAATAAGGTTGTAAAATAATATGTCCAGCTGGAATTACAGAGCATTAATATGAACCTTGGGTGATTTTAGAGCGCTTGTTCAAACATTAAGAAATCATCACCAAATCAGGGGGCAAAAAAAGCAACAGGACACAAGATGGTCATAAACCTCTTTAACAGATTATTGTTAAATTCTTGCTGACTGTTAAATGTATGGTAACTGAACATTTCAGTTTGTAGTTTAATTTTTAAACAAACCTCAACATTTTTCCTCCTGGATTCCTTCAGGCACACGACTCCTGAGAAGTTTTTCATCGAGGCCTGCGATGAGGGGGCTGATGCTGTGCTGGCCATTGACAGGGTTTCCAATGAGATGACCCTCACAGGTGAGAGGCCAAATAAATTCAGCATATTATCACTGCACTGTAAAAAAGCTAAACTCTGAACTATTTTACCATTATTTTCTCTTTGTTTTTTTTTGTTTTTTTCCATGATCTTTAAAGCTCCTAGCTACCCTGTCACCCTGAGATGGACTAAGTGGTACAGAAAATGAAATGAATAAAAGGAAATAAATACACAAATAAATTATAAAATATACAATTGATTTAATAATAATTATCAAATTTTAGATAAAAGCATGTTTAATTTCTTCAGCATTTAATGATTTATCACACAGTTTCCATGCTGCAGTGCATCATGAAAAAAACTCTGTTAAACCTGATGACTGTGTCAGAGTAATCTGGCTCTGCAGAGATCTTTTTTCTTCTATGGATTTATAGTGACTTGTGGAGCAGGATAACCAATCAGATGTCAGGATATATTGATGAGCTGCAATGACAGTTTAAAATAATTCATGATGCAGCTCAGGAAACATGCAATAACTAGAAGATCTCGAAGAGTGCAGAACTCTACCAAGTCATAGGGTCACTCACCAGAGAGAAACCCCAAAAGGCCCAACAGCCCACCCAGTACCCTCTATATTTTGAACCTTCTGGAGGACCAGATCCAGAATATTAACATGATCTGGGTCAAACAATGTTAGATTATAACATCAACCAAGATGTTTCTTGTAATCTTTTTTATTTGGCCAATGATTCTCGGCATTATCTGATGAGTTAGAAGCTAAAATGGCTAAATTATCCCTATCTCCCAATAATAAAGACAAAATGAAAAAATCCTGGCACCCGGCAGTGATCTGGATCCCCCCCAAAATGTAATCACTTGTTCCTTATTTCATTTTTTCATTTCTGACATTTCCTGATAATTTAATAAAAATTTGTCCATTGCCTTTTGAGTTATGTTGCTAGCACAAAGACAAACTAATGCTGCCGAAAACATGATAAAGAACATGAACAGAAGCAGAAGAACAAAGGCAGAATAAGGATAGGAATGAGGAAAACTCAGATGGGGGAGAAATGATCAGCTCCTCTTACTACAAGAGGACCAAGGTCAGACATCCTGGACAAGATGCTGAGAAAGTATTCATGTAGAGCTGCAACTAGAAGATGGCCTTGTGTGGTGTTTTATAACATTTTGAACATGAATCCAGCGATCCTCTACCAGAGTTGCATCAATGCCAGAATGACTCGACGTGCGTTCATTATTGAGCTGTAGACATGTGATACAACAAATCAATATTAGCTGACATCCAGCGCTTTGTTTTGTTTCTTTAGCGTTGATGCTTTTTTTCCTAGTTGTTTCCCCTCAAATAATTGATAAAACGTATAAATAAATTTAAAAAATGATTTAATTTTGTTGTATTGTAGCTGATAAGTGAATGTTGTAAGCTAGTTAATTTGACATTTTCTATTTGAAATACAAGCCTGAAGTAATCCCACATGCTAATAAATTAACTATTTATTTACTAAAGCTGTGTCTACTTCTGAATGATAAAGATTCATTCAATGATGAAGATGATAAAGAAAAAAAGCCTCTGTAAATGCCACCTTTATCCTTTTTTAAATGCTGCGTCAGCACAGTGTCAAAATCACCCCCTCTGGCGTTTCTAGTGGGTACTAGAATGTTGGCGTTTCTATTGTGAAAGAAAATTCCTGGATCCAGGTGGAGATCCGGATAACCCCAAAATCCAATCAGTTGTTCTTTATTGAAAACATAACCTCTCCTTTGTCGGAGATAATAATTTGATTCATTATGTATTTATTTAAATAAAAATTAAGTACTTATTGATAAAGTTAATTTATTTGTTAAATGTATTTATTTCCAATTTCAATAAATTGACACATTTTAATGAATTATTTAATGCTGTATTTATATATTTTATTATGTATCTTTTCCCATAGATTGAATCTCTTAATTTGAACAAGAGCTTCACAAAGATTACTCTGTATCCAGATGTTTGAAGCATTCAGATTGGACTGAGTTTGGAGTGTAAGAATTGTGTAGATCAGATTCTGATTTCAATATCTTCCAATTGATTTAGTTTTTCTGAGATTGTTTAGATGTTAAAATAGCTTCAGAGGTTAAACCTTTTATTCATACAGTCAATAATTGACTTTTTCTATTTGACAATGACTCTATAGACACGTGTGAGGCCTCTGATGATGAAACAGGTCAAACTAGTTTCACTCTGAGCCTGAAGTTGCCGTTGGAGTTGATTTCAGCCCACCTGTGGTGTCATTCAGGACCTGTCTCACCTGTGATTTGTTGGTTTTACCTGCTGCTACCAGATTATTCCTTTTGGTTAACTGGTCAACGTTTAACTTCTGATTGTCACATGTTTGTTGCAAACAGATATTGAATCTCAGAGTGATTTATAGAAAAATTAAGCTGACAGGTGAAATAAAATGGAAAGGATGGTTGTTGACCTTATCTGTGCTGCATTCACAGGTAAAAAGGAAGTTCCTCCATCAGCAGTCACCAGGCCCATCTGTGGCATCATGGGAACTATTCGCCTGGTTGCAGGTACCTGCAGAGCTCTGTGCTGTCACTGTTATGTTCAGCTTGTCTTAAACTATCATGGCTTCCACCACCAGGAATGTACCTGATCGTCATCACCAGAAAGAGGAACGTCGGAAGCCTCCTGGGCCACGCTGTGTGGAAGGCTGTCGACTTTGATGTGATCTCTTATAAGAAGACTGTGCTCCATCTGTCGGAGATCCAGGTTAGCAGGCTGTTTATTCTGCAGCAGAGTCCTTCCACACAGTTGCATCTGTTTTTGACCACGACCTGTGGATCTCTAGAAAGAAAACACGAGCTGTGTCTGTGTCACAAAATCAGTTAATTGGAGTGAAGGGTTCCACAATGCCGGGTTAATGTGGGTCAGCTGTTTGACCTCTGCAGGTTCAGAGGCGCATCAGTAGTGGGTCAGCCTTGAAGACTCGTTTCCTTCTGCTGTGGTTTAAATCCGGTGTCTTGTGGATGTCTGACAGAAAGAGTGAGACCTCATGTTTCAGGATTAGTGGTGCAGTCTGGAGTCCCATCTCAGTAAGGGGAACAGTGTATTATTTATCTACTGCTGCTACTCTTTTTGATGTTCTGTCTGGAAACTGATTAAAAACAGATTATATACACCATTTCAATCACAAACCATAGCTATAGGACACGGTGGGTTTAATGTCAGGTAGTAATACAATTCAAGCCTAATAAAAGGAAAAAAAGCTAACACTGATCCAGTCAGAGTGGTGGAGGTCTAACATCAGCCTTTTCTCTTTCTGTTAACAAGCTTAGTGACAAGATCTCATTAACCCAGAGCTCAGAGATCCTGCTGCAGCTCTATCTTCATCTGAATGAATTAAACGTCCAGCTTCCAGCAGTCTTGCACGGATCCAGTTTCTTTAACTGATCCCAGGCCATGCGTATCTGTTGTGATAATTACCACACAATAAAAAAATAACCCACGGTATTCTGACAACCAAATCTGGACCCAACCCGTTGAAATATAACTTGTGTATGTATGTCTGTCTGTATGTCTGGACGGACGGACAGCATCTGTGGCATGACATCCAGCTGAATATCAGGTTATAAACCAACAGTGGGAATCACTGCGAGGATTTAGAAACAATTTGGACTGATGTAACTTTTATATAAATCTGACAAATAAGATCAATCCAGGTTTATAGATGTTACACAATCTGTGTTGAAGTGGAGAGCGGTCCTGAAAGCAGCACTTTCTTTTGATGTAGAACCCTGAGGCAGCATGAGCTGTCATTCAGAAATCCCTGATTTATTTATGGAGGATGATGTTAAACCACATGAAGCTCCTGCCGTTCAGACCTTTCCGCCACTAATCATATACAGAACATTGATCAAAGGAGATCCTGAAGTGGAGCAGTTCAACTTCTTTGTTTAAGGAAAATAATTTCTTTTTGAAATCTTCTGATTCATAAACCGTGTTTATGGAATAAATGTTCAAATACATCTTCTGTCCACATTAAAGCTGCTTCTTTGTCTGTCTTTCTCTTATAAGTCTTCACTATAGCACTCTGACTTTGACCATTAAGGGTTATTTGGGTGGCAGATAAGCATGATAATGAGACAATAGAGTGACACAAATGTAGAGGAAATTAAAGCTAAATCATTTTACTGCAAGGTTTGCTTTTGTGTGCTGCATGTAGACCAAAACAACACCTCCCACTATCTCTTCCCCCCACTCGCCTTGTCCACAAACAGAAGTGCAAACACGCTGAGCAAAACAATATCACCATTTTGTGGAACATGTCGAAGTAACTTATAACGTTTATGCTATTACTGTCCAGAAGAAGAAGAGCTAGCTCTCCTCCTTGAAAATGCAAATCCCATGTTAACCGGGTTATGTCCCTTTCTTTATCTGAACTACTTAGCCAGCAATCATTGTTTTTTACTGGGGAATGTCGGATCCTGATTGTCTTCTGGTTAACGTTTAGTTCCGCTCTCCGCCATTTTGCTTAAAAAATATGAGCTGCCGTTGCTTGCTGGCTGAAGCTTTTTTTAAGGGAGGGGGGGCCAAGAGGTTCAAGAGAAGGGAGAAAGCGGCGACTCACAGAGAACGCGCAGCTGGACCGGCTGGTAAACACAGGGCTGGAGATCAACACATAGAGATGTTCGTGACGTTGTGCTATTCTCCAGATGAAATTGCACCTCTAGATGTGGAATTAATGTGGAATTTCCGCTTATTGCAACTTTAAATCTGAGGGTTAAAGGGTTCTGTGGGTTCAGAGTGGACTCGGCAGAGATAAAAGCAAATTCAGGGATTACAAACGAAAGGAAACACAGCATCAGGTCAGAGTCACTTTGAAACCAGAAAAATTACAAAGATCCTCTTTTATGACCTGCTTCACGGACTTCCTCCTCAGCCATGAATATATTCATAACACCAACATAATACATCAAAGTTAATCAAAACAACTAATGCTAAGAAATAAAGTCAGAAATAATCGGTTATATAATTCAGGCCAGTTCAGTCTTAACTTAATTTTTTTCTTCCTGTCTGAAATGACATACCCAAATTAAATTAAGCATATCTTTATAACTTCAAAGGCTGTACATAAAATCTTGGTCTCTACAGAAAGATCATGAGATTACTACACAAGTATCAAGATCAAGATATGTGGTACTGTTTCAGTGTACTGTTGCTGTCTGAATTTTTTTATCCACTTCATATTAGGTTTTAGTTGTTTTAACAAGAGAATAAATCACCTGTACACATTTTTTAGTTTAGATTCACTTTTTGCACATTTAACAGTGTAAACATCTGATCTAGTTTCCTCGTCCTGGAGGTCTTAACAAGCTGAGGATCTCTAAATGGCAGATATCCTGGTTCTGTTATTAGAGTGGAGAACTGGTGTCGGTGGTTCTCATCGATTGTCTCAGCTCTCTGTAAAGTTTCTTTTACCTGTTTTCCTTTGTGTTGTCTTGTTGTAGTCTCAGGAAAATAAGACCTTCCTTTCCATGATCAACAACGTGCTGACCACAGATGGCTTCTACTTCTGCACGGACTTCGACCTGACACACACGCTGCAGCGACTAGCTAACACCAGCCCCGACTTCCAGGAGATGAGTCTACTGGAGAGGGTGAAGCATCCCATAAGCTCACTGTACTGAAGTTTTTGCTGCTTCATTGCAGATAGCTGAATGTTTTACCTGTTTGTAACACGTCAGGTAGACTTCTTTATCCTTACCGGTGACATTATCAACTTTTCCTTTAACCCATAAAACTCCACTCCACCCCTGAGCATTATTACTTGTATTGTCAACACTTTATCAGAAAAAGTATTGTTTATCTCTGTGGGGTAAATTGTGATGGATAGGTTTTATAGGCATTTATGTTCCATCTATGAGGTTTACAATCCACCTGCAAAATGTAGTGTTTATTCTTTATGGAAATCCACAATGAGTGATACATGATAACACCATTATCACATTTTCATAATAAAAATGATGAAGCCACTTCCTGTCAAACTGTCCACTAATCAGAGAGCTTATATTGATGGTAATTTCTAATCAGGAGCCGCCAAACACCAACAAGTGAGCAGAAAGTTCTAATCCCTGCTTCAACACACCTGACTCAAATCACTTAGTCATTGTGCAGAACTTAATTGGCTGTTAGATCCATTTAATGTGATTCAGGTGTGTTGAAGCAGGGATACATAGAAAACCTGCTGGATTGCGGCCCTCGTAGGACCGAAGTGAATAGCCCTGAAATAGACTGAGAAAGCTGTCCTGGGGTCTGACAAAAAGAACATTTCTGTCTGCATCCCTAGTGGGTTTCAGACCGCTGACGCTGCACCATGCTCTGCATACGTTACAGCAGTAGGGTGGACAGCAACCGGCCATCTGGAGGTCCAAGCTGTCAGCAGCATTTTGACATGAAAACAATAAAGGAGGCCCAGTCAGAACCTGGACTTATCATTTAGATATTTCCCTCTCAGTCCATCCTGTTTTCATAAGTCTAAACATGGGGAATATTAAGGTGTTTCTGTGTTTCCAGGCAGATCAGAGGTTTGTGTGGAATGGGAACCTCCTGAGGGAACTGGCTGGGCAGCCAGAGGTAATTCACCTGTTTGCTGATCCATTCTTCTTCTCTTCTTATTTCATGAACTAACTGTCACTCTTCTTTTGCAGCTTCATAAGTTTGCTCTGCCAGTTGTTCATGGATGTATCCTTTACATGTCTCATATCCTCATGTCATGTCCTGATCTGATGGAAGGGAGTGGTAGCCTAGTGTTTAAAGAGGTGGGCTTGGGTCTGGAGAACCTGGGTTCAAGTCCCCGGCATGGCAGCTAAGATCAAAACCACTGTGGCTCCCTGAGCAAGGCCGTTAACCCTTGACTGCTCCCCGGGCGCCGGAATCTGGCAGCCCACTGCTCTAGGATGAGTCAAAATGCAGAGAAAGAATTCCCACACTGTGGGACTAATAAAGGATTACAAAAAACATAAATAAAATAAAATTCAGCTAGAGATGAGATGATGAAATGAAATCAAAACGATAAGATGAAGATGAGATACACAACCCTTCCAAAAAAAGCCTACACTGTAATATTTTGTTGGACATCTTTTATTTTTTATTACAGCAGCATTCTTTGTGCCATTGTTTCAATAGGCTCCTGTAATGTCACAACATTTATTTCCGTTCAGAGTTGCATTCATTTTTCTTGAAGCTCTTGTAGTGATAGGAGAGTCAGACATCCAGCACAAGATTCTCAGTGGGATTCAGATCTGCACTCAGTAGTGGCCAGTCCATGTATGATGTCTTATTCTACCTGAACCACTCACCCACCATGAATGCTAGTGTTGTCATCCTGGAATACGGTCGTGCCATCGGGGAAAATGGAATGACCTGCTCATTCACTATATTCAGTTTTTTTTCTGATTAACCTCATTGATTAGTGGTTTCTTAAGGCTACACCGCTGTTTAGTCCCAATCCCTTGATTTCCCTCCACATTGTTCATGTGGAAATGTTCTTGCTTTCACTATTAAACATAGCTCTGAGTTCTACTGGTGTTTTTTTACCATCTGACTTCACCAAACATTTAAAGTGATCACTGATCACTATTATTCAAGATGTTTTTTCTGACCACATTTCCTCCTGGAAGATGATGGTTCCCCACTATCCTTCCAGTTTTTAATATTGTGTCGGACAGTTCTTAACGCAATTTTAGTAGCTTCTGCATCACCTTAAATGTTTTCTTTCCTGGATGCCAATAATTTGACCCATCTGAAACCCTTTTCCACAACCATGGGATGTGTTGTTCCACGTTGTCGTTTAAGAAATAAGAAGCTGCTCACTGCATCAATTGGGGTTAAATAACTTGTTGCTAGTTGAAACATTATCATCCGTTCAGGAATTATCCAATGAGATGCTCTTACCCGTTTGGTTAGTTAGGTCCAGGTGGTGACTTTTAGTTGGACAGACGGTGTATAATGATGAAGACTTTGAGCTTTTCTTTGACCCTGCTGGTCCAGTCATCGTCATGAAGCCATGTCGGATAAACGGGAAGATCTTTGAGTGGATCCTGATCTCCAGGAGGAGCTGCTTCCGGGCCGGTGTCAGATATTACGTAAGAGGTAAAAACTCAGATCCAGTGTGTGTGTTGGTTCAATGGTGTGGTGGGACATGGAGGTTCTCTACCTTCCTGCTGATCGTGTTCTTTCTGCAGGCATCGACTCTGAAGGCCACGCTGCCAACTTTGTGGAGACTGAGCAGATAGTTCTGTATGAGGGAGCAAAGGCTTCGTTTGTACAGGTCAATGTCAACCCATCATATCAGCTGATTGATTGGATTTTTGATCATTTCTGCCTTTTTTGTTTTACAGCTTCCTGTCACCTCTTGATACAGATGTTCTTAAATGTGGATGATGTGAGATTTTGATGCCATCTAAAGACTTTTCTTCTCTTCAGACACGAGGCTCGATGCCATTTTACTGGAGTCAGAGGCCCAACCTGAAGTACAAGCCTAAACCCATCATTAGCAAGACAATGAACCATGTAAGACAAGCCTTCTTCTTGATCTACTAAATGGCGTAACTCTGAAGTAAACCATGAAATCTTTGCACAGATGGATGGTTGCCAGCGGCATTTTGACTCTCAGGTCCTCATCTATGGAAAACAAACTATCCTGAACCTGGTGAGCCCTTCTCCCCTTATCCCCCCTTATTAATACACAGTTAAACTGTCACTGATGAGTCTAAAGAGGCTGATTTGTATGTTCCCTTTTCAAGGTGAATCAGAAGGGCTCAGAGAAGCCTTTGGAGCAGACCTTTGGCAGGATGGTGTCAGACACATACAACCAAATGCTCCGGTGAGGGTTGTCTTTGTGAGCATTTAACAATACAATAGATGATAGGACGGCCATTCAGACAGGTTATTATAAGGTAAGTTCATCGATAACCTTACAACTCTGCTAGACATCCGGCTCATTTAAATCATCACCAGTTTCTCAGGATAAGTGTAAGTCTTTGGGGTAAGTTTTGATTGCAGCCCTCATAAGACCAAACTGAGTAGACTGCTTTAAGTGATCTATGGAAGTTTTTCATTTATATCCTGTCCAGGAGGTTTACAATCCAGCCGCAAAATGTAGTGTTCATTCACAGATTATACAATGAGTGATTCATAATAACACTATTATTTATCACATTTTTATTGTAAATAAGGATAACTATCACTGCTATGTTGCTAAGAGACCTCTATTTAGAGCCAGTAATGCTGATGAAGCCACTTCCTCTCCAATTTTCCATCAATCAGAGAGCTTAAATTGACAGTAAGAGGAGCAGACAAAGATCAACAAGTGAGTAGAAAGTTCTATGTGTGTCTGAAAAGAAGAAAAATAATGCTCCTCCATAGCTGGAATAAAGCCAAGAAGATGTTTTTGATGCACGGTGGTGCCAGAAAACCAGCTGAGTTGCAGTTGGTTTTGTGGGGATAGTAGGTAAATAGTAGCATAAATAATTGTCAATGAGGAAAAGGTGTAAATATGTAAATAGTTTCTGTTGTGTGTTTGTTTTATTGCCAATATTTTTCTCTTGTAAGCCAATACTTGAGAAAAGGCTTGGTCACTGTTGATCTGTGTTATTTCTACAAGGTTCTGTTAGTAATAAATTCTGTTTTGTTGTGTTGGTTGATCTTTATGCTGCTATATCTATTGATACATTCATTTTCCACAATTTTAGTCTCATAATCTGACACCTGAGGCTGTCTTGAAAACATAATGTGTGCATGTTGACTGGGATTAAAAGGGTTTAGCTTCTACATTCACTTTATAAAAACAAAACAAAACACAAGTGGGCCAAAAAATAGCAACCAAGGCTTGGAGCTTTAAGGGTTATTATCAATCTAACAGGTCAGTAATAACTGTCTGATCAGAACTTGTCATCTCTGTCCTCAGTTACATGGCTTTCGACTTTCACAAAGAGTGCAGCAATATGAGATGGGACCGTCTGCAGATCTTGGTGGAGGCTCTCACAGACACTCAGGATGAATATGGGTAAAGAGATGGATAGATAGATAGATAGATAGATAGATAGATAGATAGATAGATAGATAGATAGATAGATAGATAGATAACTTTATTC
>JBAMHW010000019.1:239085-252882 GCA_037177495.1 Rhadinocentrus ornatus | reverse complement strand
GAGCACATGTGACAGACGTGACAGAGTCTGGAGACGCCGTGGAGAACGTTCTGCTGCCTGCAACATCCTCCAGCATGTCCAGTTTGACAGTGGGTCAGTAATGTTGTGGGGTTGCATTTCTTTGGGGGGGGCGCACAGCCCTCCATGTGCTCACCAGTGGTAACCTGACTGCCATTAGGTACTGAGATGAGATCCTCAGACCCCTTGTGAGACCATCTGTTGGTGCGGTTGGCCCTGGGTAACAGTCCCAAGTAGAAGAAGAAGAAAACCCACCTGAAGAAGGTGTGGTGTTCAACACACACTTTCCATAACTTCTTGGCAGCTTTATAATTTGGCAGTTTAAAGCCAATGGCGCTCTCGTACTGTTCCACCTGTTGGGATAAAGACGAACTTTTAACAGACAGAACGTATCAAAAATGGTCAGAGTTGAAGATCTTCACAGTTGGTCTACCTCAGATGGTCGTATTTTGATGAAGAAGCTGCTGCGCTTGTAGGAGACCTTGAGGACTTTAGGCCAGGGAAAGCGGTTGATCCTCAGCTTGTCTTTGTAAACCATCAGACCACCAGAGCACACTCCCAGCATGATGTCCACACCTTCCAGATCCTGACAGAAATCCCACAAAGAAGAAAGATTTTATCACCGACTTACAGGAACATGTACTCAGAGGACACATAGATCCAGTAGCAATATTTGAGTAATAAAACAAGATATCTGATTTCAAATGAAAAACTAGGTTCTCAATTAAAGATATCTCCAAATTCATCTATATCTGGTTGTTGTTTAAATGCTGAAATATTTAGTTTTGAACTCTTTAGATACGCAAGTGTGGCTGCTTTGTACTGCTCCCACTCCTCCACAGGGGGGCAGCACAGGCTTTTAAACATTCCTGGCCTGTAGACTTTAGAAGCCTGCTCTATGCAAACAGAGTGACCTGATTTCTGATGGAAAATCAGATAAATCACGTCAGCCTGCTACTAAGGCAAGGTGATTTATGAGACTCTAAATACAGAAGGTATTTTGGACACCTGTGATGTTTGTTTCACTACAGCAGCGTGAGGCTGAATCACATTCAGACCCACATTAATCTGAACAGTTGTTCCTCACTGCATGTCATTACATAACCTCAACACTCCTGGTTTGTCATATTTTCATTATTTATTTGTGCCTGTGATGGACTGGAGGCCTCATCAGGGGTGTAATCTGTTTGTCACGCTATAGACAGACTCGAAGCCCATGAACAGAAAAAACAGAACACCAGATTTGTGCATTCGTTCAAATTTCTGTAAAGCTTTTTTTTTTCATAATGAATATATTTGTTGTTTTCCAAACAACAAAATAACTATGATAATTTCTAAACTTATAATGAAAGGGAAAATTTCTTGAAGTGGACAAATTCTTACACATTCAATGTGTGTGGGTGTTGATTCTCAGTCATGAGCAGGGACTTTGCTAGACATAGAGCTCTGCTAGGGCCCTATTACTCAGATCATATTTTTTCAGCAAACGAACTGGTGTGTTTATGAAATGGACAACATTACATCTAGTTCTCCTTGCTAAGCTCAGAGGAGGAGTGGGCGGGGGATTATTTATTATTAGTCAGTGTAATAGTAGCAAAGGTACTTTAGTTGACTGAGGCTAAGGCACTGAATATGAAGTTTTATTTTTAGTGAATTTTCAATCTATTTATTGATTTTAGCTATTATATTTTCCTATTTATATTATTTTATTTCTATTTATTTAGTGTGTGAAGGTTTTTATGGTGTGCATAAGCAGCTTTTGTAAACATTAGGAAGTTTGGCCTTTCAGCTACAAAAGTTAGGCTGAGTAATGCTGCCTGCCAGAATTTGTATCCCCTGTCTAACTTTTGTAATTAAAGACATAAATGTCTCATGTTTACTGCAGATTTTAGGTATGATCTAAAGTGTCAATAGTTGAAATTATCTGATGAATAAATATACAATATACTATAAAGGTGAGGGATACATATTCTATCAGGGTGAGTAATGGTGCCTGCCAGAATCTGTAACACCTGCCTAATTTTTATAATTAAAGACATGTCTCATGAATGCTGCAGTAATCAGGCTTTATATAAGGACTATATAGATGAAAACACATACAGGTAGGATATAATATAAGCGGACTGCACCCTAAGAAAAGAGGGATTAATCTTGTGTTGAAAAATCATGTGACACATGAACAAATTAAACACAAACAAATTGTTTTCCAAATACAAAGTGGTGTTAACAGAACCTGGATTTTACCTTTTTAAGCAACACATAAAAACACATTGTCTTTTTTATGCTTTGTAAAAAGAACAAAAAAGGAACCACTCTATACAAGTTACTTTAATAACAATAGAACCAAGAGCCTATGCTGAATAAAAATCTGAAACTACACATTTATTTAAGGTTAGGGCATAGGAAAAAGTTCTGATTTTATTATAGACCCCCCATGCGAAAAAAAAAAATAAATAAATAAATAAATAAAACACCCAATGTTTGAGCTTTAAAGAGAGAGCAAATGGCAGTCTGTTCATTAAGATGCAGGCAACTTCTTGGTACCTTATACGTACAATTAATTGAAGGGCTTTTTAAGTATTAGCCAAACATTGTACAATGTGGTGTTGGGAAGGCTTTCGGTTACTCTGGGGGTTGTCACGTCTTTAAAATAAATATTGCCTTAACCTTAAAAAAAAAAAGCCTCGCTAAAAGCTAAGATAAACTTGGCAGAACCTCGCTGGCAGAACAACAACCTTCAAATAATAATTTTAGCAACAAGCACGCTGTTCATTTTAGGTTTACATGGTAAAATCCAGCACAATAAAGAAACTATTGCTAGACGCTACGAGTGCGCGCTCTCGCGTCAGGGGATACAATTTCTGTCAGGGATAACTTTTGAAAGGAGAAAAGCTTGACAAAGACATTGTTGATGTAGAGGTCAGATTGTTTATAGGGAGGCTTCCTTTTATCCCTCGCAACAAATGAGAACATTTTAAATAATTTTTTACTAAAAAAATTAATTATTTAGCCTTTAATATGTCCAGATTGATCACTGAGAAAGGGTTAAAATATTGATACAATGCTTAACTGGTTTTACTGTGAGCTCTGGGACTTTTTGGTGTCAGATGACAGGTGGTAATAACTGGTGTATTTCTGATATTAACTCATCTGTGTTGTCTCTAAATGACTCCTAACATGCTGATAACAGCTCAGACTGTTTGTTCAGGTGCTGATTACATCTCTTCTATAAGAAATCAGGCAGATGCTTTCTCTCCCTCTCCTTTCTGTCTTTTCTTGTATGTAGTCTGATTTTCATTTCTTAAGGAATGACTGTCCATTTTTCTGTGTCTGATCAATCTATACATTGGTCACCTAACTCAGGTGAATCTACCTGGTCCAGGTTTGGACTAAACCATTTTGCACCTTTTTAAGGGGCGATAAGGGTCTCAGAGAATTTCCACCATTGATGTTAATGCTACATTAAGAAGCTCTGTTTTCATGAAACTGCTTTATTTAACTTTACATATCCGTCTAAGATACTTGTTTTGTGTTACTGTAATACTACCTCATCCCTCACTGCTGGATGGTTAACTACTATATGACATCATAACAGGACAGATACTCTCTTTTACTCTTATAATAGGATACAGTCCTCTTATACTGGGACACAGGTCTCTTATAACAGGGAAAACTTCTTATACTGGGACACAATCCTCTTATACAGGGACACAGACCTTTTATACCGGGACCCAGGAGACAGGCCTCTTAATGGAGACTAACTCATCTGTGGGAGTTTCAGGTTGTAAGTTAGTGATGGGCCTCATACATGTGGAGAGTCATTCAGGTCAGCTGTGTACCTGCTTGACCAAAACTGTTCAGGTCAAAAAAAGCCACTGTGCCAAACCTCCTGGCGGAGAATTAAGGCTTTTTGTAGGTGCTAGAAGGCGACTGTCTGTCATACAGTAGGCTGCTGATGATCTTTTTTGTTATGTAAAACCATAAAACTGAGAGCAAATGTACTTTATTTTTCATATGACTAGTAAAAGTTAGAAATTTGCTCACGTCAACCAAGACTTGCAAACACAAAAGAGGGATGATGATGATGATATATGAGACACAAAGTGAACATCAGTACATTGCTGTGTCTGCACATATTAAGCAGCTGGTTTAGAGTTAATCTTGAATGTTTCAGGTGAGTTGTCAGGTAGTGACCCTCGTGCTCACCTTTGCCTGATGGAGATCCACTCCATACATGGACAGTTTCTTGGCATTTTCCAGGAACATCAAGTCTGCCTGGGCTGGAGTCATTGACCTGCCACAACACCAATGAAAAACACCCAAAGATAAAAAAAAAAAAATCTTTAAGTGGTGTCACAGTTTTGCAAAAGAGTCCCTGATGCACATTTGCAGGAAATGAATAAATAGGTTGGGCAGAAGATAGCTATTTCCGTGTTGTTGTTTTTTCTTTTCTTTATTCATCTGAATTTGTTATTCTGTTAATGCTGCTGTGATAATTTCACTCGTGCCGAGTACCTTAAATGTAGCCTTCTCTGTACCAAAAGGTCAAGTTTGAAATGCTGTGCATATTCTGTGTACCTTTAATAAAATGTTTGATACCTTTGTTTAACTAATTAATTAAAACTGAAAAAACTTGTTTGACCACTGTGTCATGGTTGCTGCAGGATCCTCCGTTTCCTCGTCAAGCTCATCTGCTCCACCTTGGCCTCCTTGATTACACATCCTTCCCACCTGCCCGCTCTCCTAGTTAAATCCTCTCTTGTCTCTGCTTCCCTGCCAGATGGTTAGCATTGTTCTCCTTGTTGCTATCCAGCGTTTTCTCCTGTCTCTAGATTTCTGCTACTTAGCCCTGCCGACCCTGATAAGCAATCTAATCTCTGCCTTTGTGAATGACCCTTGCTTGTCTGATTACTATGCCTTTGGATTGTGGATCCCCACTGTTTATGTCTGGAGTTTTTTCAGGAGTTTGTGTTCCACTGCAGCTCAGGAACCTGCCGCCGGTCTCTGTCGGACTGCATTCAGATTCTTCCCTGCATGCCCCCGGTTTCAATAAACCATTTTTTTTTTATCTCCATCACTGTGTGTGTGTGTGTGTGGCTGAATATCCGGGTCCTCCGTGATAACTCAATACATACTGGCTGATTAAGACATTGTACTGACCTGTATGTATGATGCAGCTCCATCATTTTGTCCTCTAGCTCCTTAGTCTGACCCTGGGCCATTTTCATCTCCTTAGCATATTCGTTCCCATGCACCTCAGGATCGTACTCGCCGATATCAGACTGCAGGGCATAAGAGCCGAGGAGAGCCAAGGTGACGAAGGAGCAGGGAAGTCGGCCCTGTAGGATGTCCTTCCGCAGCTGGAGACAAAGGTAGTACCTATGATGTACAAAAACCAGGCACTTTTACTTCATATAGAACTCAAAGAAGACGACCATGAGGTTCAGAATTATAGAAAATGCTAATTAACTCTGAAACAAGACTTCTGTGTTACAACAAATCTATGTTAAAATCTGTGGATCAGACAGGTGTGTTGCTATGGCAACTCGAAAGGATGAAGAAATTACTGACATTAACTGGCTTGTTTACTACTTTTCACTTCAGATGTCAGCCACTCACAGGTGAACAGATAGCTCCAGGTGTATTAACAGGTTAAAAATTAATACATGCTATTTCTTTTTGTCTGCAAGTTGTTTTTAGAGCCCTTGTGTGAGACATTTGTCAGTAAATGTGTTTGTGTAGAAAAATTGTGAGCTGTGCCCATTTTTATTGTCTCAATTGAAGCATCCTTAATGAAAATTAGCATGCTGTATCACAATGAAACCAAGCTGAACCAGAAGTGTTCAAATCTGTTGACTATCATTGATGTGGGATGTAAGGTGTGTCGCAATTCAGGGTCTGCACACTTTGAAAGTGTTTTAACTGACATTCACATTTCAAACTACATTCAGGAGCCACGTGTTAGCAGGGGTTAGCAAATGCTAGCAGTGGACGTTAGTAGATGTTAACAGGCTTTAGCAGGAATTAGTGAATGTTAGTGGATGTTAGCCAGAGTTAGCTGGAGTTAGTGACTGTTAGTAGAAGGTAGCCGGTGTGCCAGCAGGGGTTACCAGATGTTGGTACCGGATGTTAGTAGTTGTTAGCAGAAATTAGTGGATGTTATTAGATGTTAGCAGATTTGAAAGACCTAACAGAGCAAAACTTAAAGAAAAGCAAAAAAACCCCCATCATAATCAAACATATAAATGATCAGTAGAGATTGGAATTAAACCTTTTTCTTTTTGTAACCACTGTATTAATAATCTTTAATTAAACTTCTAGTCACTGATTAATCAAACATGCTACCATCGTGTTAGCCACATAAAAACAGCTGATCTGGAATATTTCTGTTTTGACACCCGATTTCTGTCATGATCATTGATCTTTGTTTAGTCTTGTCATCTCTGTCATGCATTTAGATTTCCAGTGTTGTGCCTGAACGAGTTCAATGAACGATTGTTCATGAACGGCAATGGCGTGCTAAAGCAGATCCTCTACCACCGAAAACTAAATAACGGCATGCAGTAGCAGCAGCTCTGTTGTCTTCATCTCCCAACCGCAGCTAAAAAACATTTTTGCAGTGAATTGTTGGAAACCTGCAGCCTTTGAGGAAAGAGGAATCCTCGGCTTTCATAAACTTGACAAATGCAAGACATATGGTCTTGCATGTCTTTTTTTTTTGTTATTTTTTACTTATTCGTTTGGGCTGAATGTTTCACTTTTATGACCCAAGTTCTAGAACTTTTCTTTGAACAAACAAGTCAGAAAAAAATACATTCACAAAAAATTGAAGTGACAATGAAAAGATAGTTTATGTTTAAATATATTGCACTTAGAGGTACATCCTTTGTTTACTACCTTAGCCTGGTTTCTACCTCAGATTGTTTAATAATTCCTCATTATAAAAAGACCATTCAAGCAAGTTTTTCCTGATGTTTTCATTTATTTAGGAGTGAAAGCTGCAGCTGGCTACGAGCTGTGGACTGAATGGGTGGCAACAATGGGAAAATGCCAGTTTTCTGAGGGTAATAGCCTGCAGCAACATATTGGGGAAAAAAAAGAACTATGAACTTCTTAGAACTGTGAACTTAGTTAAAAAATTTGAATTATGAACTATGAACTGATCCAGTTCATTTTAAAATGTGTGAACTGAACTTTGAACTAGTTCATGTAGAAATTGAACTTTCCCAACATTCTAGATTTCTTTGTCATGTTAGGCATTGAAGTAATTCAAATATCATCAAACTTGATGAGATTGTTTAAATAAAGTACCTTGCTAAATTAATTAATTTCTTTTAATTAGTTATATTATTACGGTACCTTGTTATGTCTTCTGACAGCTGGGCTGGGTCCGGTGGATAGAATTTCACATTGAAAGTAAAGTTATAGTTGGAACCTTTAGAAAGTAGGAAGATGGATGCCATGGAATAAATAAACATTTAATAAAAATATGTAGAAGAAAAGGAGTGGGGTTGTATTAGTAGTTACACTCACCTTGAACCTGCCTGCGGATCTCTTTGGTCAGGTCCATCCAAGTCTGATTTAAAAAAAAAAAAAAAAAAAGCATCAAGACCATGGGTTAATGTAAGCTTAAAAAATATTTACATATTATGAGTGACCTTACTTCTATCTGAATGGAATACTAAAGAAAGTATTGTTAGAGAATTATGAACTAACAAAGCTCACCTTCATTGTGGGGGTCTCCCAGATGGCCAGGCCATAGTAGTCTTTCTCCAGCAGATTGAGGTGGTCACATACCTTTATGAACAGCTCCTGGCCTTTGGCATGTTTCTAATACACATCCAAATTTTAAGAAAACAAGAGCAATTAAACATTAATTTGGTGATTTAATAGACCCAACAGCACCAGGGTTTTGATTAATGCGCTGAACATTGTGGAGTAGATGGTTATTTTTCATGAAATTTCTCTTTAATGGACTGTAATAGTAAAGCTCTCCTTACCTTTTGGCTGCTAATATTGAAAATACAGAATCCAAACAGTTAAAATTGGCCATTGTTTATCATATCTAAAAGGTTATGATGAGAAATGTTCTTACATCCAGCTCACACTCATACAGAGTGTCGTCCAGCAGGCTGACTTTGATCTGCATGGTCTTTGGTCGGCGCGGAGCTCTAGGTGGTTTGGCCTCAACCTCTGTTGTCTTCTCCTCCTTCTCTCCCTTTTCCTCTCCTTCAGGACCACATTCCTTTTCCTTGTCCCCCTCCTTTTCAATGACAACCTCCTCTCCTTTTTCATCGTTGTTCTCCTTCTCGATTCCACCCTTGTCCTCCTCAGCTTCTTTTCTCTCTACCTGAGGAACCCAACAAAATCTTTTTAATGACAATACTTATTTTCTGACACAATTGCATTGTTTTAGTGACAGATTTTGTACTTCAGCTACTGGAATTCCTTGGGAATAAAAAAAAAGTGCTAGTGTGTACTGTAGTAGAGTTGTCTTTCTTCAGTGCTTTATGTGAATTGTACAATATGAATTATATAATCTCCAATTATAGTTTAAATTGGGAGTTTAATTAATCTTTTTCAATATTTTTCCATTTAGCTCTGAAGTCAGTTCTACACCAGCAGCATACAATTCTTAGCTATCTCATAATAAAACTGCTTTAGTTGAGGGAGGGCCATTCCTCTATCTTTGGGTAGCTGTAAAGTTTCTTATCTAATTCTTACTCTTGCTCTTCCCCAGATAAATCTTCGTACAGTTTTGTTCCATTTTATAAATGGGGGACTTCCAGCGGTAAAGCTTGGAAGAGGTACGACAGCTATGGCAGAAAGTAATTTTAATTATTTTAATTCTTGAATTTAAGTCTAGGGGAAGGGAAGTCCATCTTTGTCTGTCTTTGGATCTGACTGCCTCATAATTTAAACTATAAAGGTTTGCCAAATTCTGGGAGACGATTAAATATCCTAAGGTATTTAATTGTGCTTATGGTTCATTTAAGTTTTAATTTATTCTGCATTTCACTAGAGGGGTAATTGACTTTAAGTACCAAGGTTTTTTACCTATTTACCTTATATCCAGAAAGCTAATCATATTGCTTTAATTGTGCCATTAAGTTTGGAAGTGTTGTTTCAGCCTGCCAGGAAAAAGCCACCACATCATCTGCAAATAGTCCAGTTTTATGTTCTTCTCCAATTAGAATTCCCTTGATGCCCTTACTTTTGACAGACAGCTTGTGCTAAAGGCCCAATAAAAATGTTTAAAAGAGATGGTGATTGACAGCACTCTTGTCTCGACGAACTTTGTGATTCTATTCTGTTTGTTAAGCTGCCATTTATTTTCACTCTGGATGTGGGAGTGCTGAAAGAGTTTTGATTATTACAGCTGTCAAAAAAAAAGAAATTGCCAATTTACAGTCAAATGCCTTGTCAACGTCTAAACTCACCACAACTGCAGGTTGCTTTTTGATTTTGAATTTTCTCTATGACCAAAAGTCTTTGTTTTGTGTCATCATGTGTTCGACATCTATTTACAAATCATGTTTGATCTTCATTGATTAATTCTGTTAAGGTGTTAATTTCGTTTGGCTATTGTTGATGTGTATATTTTATAGTCTATATTCAGCATTGATAGCACATTTGTCTTTATTTTTACCAGGTTTAGGTATTACTGTCATAATAGCTTCTGATGGCAATGGTGGTAGCTTATTATTTTTAAGGATCCAAGGTGTGCAGTATCGGTGATAGCTCTTGAAAAATTTTATACCATTCTGCTGGGAAGCTGTCGCTCCCAGGAGATTTTTTGTGACTTTATTGTTTTGTTTATTTCATCCATTTAATTTCTGCTGTCAGAAAAAAAATAAATCAAAATAAATTTCTGCTGTCATTCTAGGACTTGCCAGTTGTTGGTAAATCCAGCTGAACAAAAATTATTTTCATTATATCTCCCCCTGATGTTGCTAGTTACTTATAGAAGTAGTTATAATAGTTTCCAAAAAATCCTTTCTATATCTTCTGAGTTGTATTTTATTTTGATTGTTTTAGGATCTTTGTTCTGACATCTTTTTCCTTTGTTTTCTTATACGTCTTGCTGGGAGTTTGGTTGCTCTTGGTAGGTCTGTTCAAAAAATCTCAAGTAGGACATCATCAATTTGGCTTTTTATTTATTTAAAGGCAAATTAAGTAGCATTGACACCTAGTGTTTCAAATCAGAACTGCAGTCAAAAGAGAAAATGCAATGCTAGCGCTAATTTCATGTGCTACTTTACGTAATAAATGCTTATGTAATTGATTAATTTGATAGTAATTTATTACATTTATAAGGCCAAACACACTATTCACTTGGCCAAAACATCATTACTGCTGCTCTTTTGCCGACATAAAATACCAAACGCTGTGCTGTTGTTTGGCAACCTTGGGGATTCGCATATGATTGGTTAAAGAACCAGGAGTAGTGAAGAGCTACACAGTGCACCGAAGTTATTCCGTCACGCAACTCTTATTTTGAAATGAGAAAAGCTTGACAGACATTGTTGATATACAGAGACAAATTGTTCATAAATAAGATTCTTTTTATCCCTCTCAACAAATGAGAGTATTTTAAATTATTTTTACAGAAAATATCCTAATTATTTAGCCTTTAACACAATTGTAGATCACTTTTCCATTTGTTCTGAAATTTCAGCTCTTATTTTCAGAGCTTAATAGTTTTCAAAGCTACTCTCAAAGTTCAACAAATTTGAAATAGCTTGAGTATACTATTAACATACTCTTTTCTCCAGATTCACAGATGAATAGTACCAAATGTCCAAAGGCCGCAAAGGCTCATGGGAAATTCACATTCGGCAGGAAGTCAACCTTTTGTGATGGTTACCCTACAAATTTAAGTTACATGTTTTACTAGCTGTGTTATGTTTACATTTAGACAATGTTGTTGGTATTCTGTTCTGTCTAAATGTTAAAGTTGGTACCATGAGTGTGGAGAACAGGGAGAGACACCCACCACTACTAAATCTTATCTGTATGCTGTACTGGGGACAGAAAGTATGCTGGATATGAACAAGGCATCAACATTTGATCAATTATTTATTAGCATACACAAGGATATCAGTAAATGCCTTGAGACTTGTCTGGCAGAGAGATCTTGGCTGTACTATTAATGATGAATGGTCAGATACTGTCAAATAATGGGAAACATTTAAAAGGATTTCGAAGAACATTTATTCAATATAAGATGGTGCACAGATTTTATTTTACTTCATCGAGGCTTCATAGAATGGGTTTACTATCCAATAATTCATACTGGAAATGTTTAAAGTGAACCAGTAACCTTAATATGTGTGATCTGGGAATGTAAAAACATTTTCCAATTTTGGAATATGGTATTACAACACATTTTTGCTGGGTATGATAATACCAAGACTGTGCTTGTTGGTGGATCAAACAATAAAACCTAACATGTCAAAAGACCAAAGCATAATGATACAGGTGGGAGCGGTCACAGCTGCCAGAGTAATCCTCAGACTGTGGAAGACCACTTCTTCTCCGGATGGTTGGAATTCATGCTGGAAATAGTGTTATATAGACACATGTGGGCCAAGCTAAATAGCAATACAGAAAACTTCAAGAAATCCTCGGACTGCTTTCTCTTTCAACACGGGGACAATCGGATACCATAAATGAACTGCTATTCTGAGAAACACTGGTAAATAACTTCTTTTCTTTTGGTTGTTGTGACTGTGAGAATATTGTAAAAACAATTCTTCTTTGAAACTTTAAAACTATTATCTTGGTATGATAAGTGCTGAATGCACAGATGCAGAATGTGAACATCTGGAGCATCAGAAGGAGTCAACTGAGGTGGTTATGCCATTTTATTAGGATGCTTCCTCGTCCAGGGGGTACCTGGAACACACTGGGTGGATGATATATCCTCCCAGCCTAGGGATGCCCAGGGAGAAGCTGCGGAGAGGGATGTCTGGGTTTCTATGCGGAGAGAACCATTCTGAGCAGGACAGGACTTACTTTTTATCCAGTGGTGCAGGAACCAGATGTTTTGTTTTATTTTGTATTGCACTTAAATTATTGCTCCTAAAATTATCAACCAAGTTTGTAACCTTGTAGTGTTGATAGACTCAGATTTGACTTTCAGCAGCCACATCAAAGCTGTCACTAAGAAGCTTTTTACCAAATCAGAAACATTAACAGATTTAAAAGTTTAGTCTCCCAGAAAGACCAGGAGAAACTCAGAAAGGTTTAGGTCCAGAATGCATCATTGATATGTTCAGAGAATATAAATGTAGCAAAGCTCTTAGATCTAAAGACTAGTCCAGACCAGAGTCCAGACTAAACATGGAGAAGCAGCTGTTTTGCTGCAAACAAGTGGAACAAACTGCCAGTGGAGAAAAAAAATTCACCAAATGTAGATACTTTTAAATCCAGGTTAAAAACATTTCTTTTTTCATGCGCCTATTCATGAAAGATGCACGGTAACTCTTTTAACTTTTAATCGTTTTAATGTAACTTGTGATTTTATTGTAATTATTGCTATTTGTTGCTGCCTTTTATTATTTCTTAATATATGTAATGTTTTTGTTTTATGTAAAGCACTTGAATTGTCCTCTAAATGAAATGTGCTATACAAATATATTGCCTTGCACTTTTTGCACAACACAATGTTGATGCTCCAACAAAGTTTCGTTGTATCTATGACAAAGACAATAAATCTTGAAATCTGAAATCTGATCTTTTTTGACCTGTACGAGACACTGAAGTAGAAGAAGAAGAAGAACTGAGGGAACAAAATAAGAAGGTAAGAGCGTGACAGAGCTGGAGAGTAAATAAACTTTTGAAATCTGTCACCAGGAATAAAGATCACAGGCTTCAACGTAAAGGTGAATCAAAGTGACTAAGGCTGAATGACACTCTGACCCAAGCTACACAAACATGCTACCCTCACTGTGCCCACAGCTGCCTCCACAGCGTCACCTGGTACCCCAGTCTTGGGTTTTTTACATTTTCTCCACACCAGGCAACATTTAGCTAAACGTACTTGTGAGGGTGTGACGTGACCGCCCCTCACTAAGAAGGTGAATGTGTTCCATATATTGTGACATTGTTTTACTTTTGTTGCTTAAGTTGTGATTTCTTTTGGGAAAAGTCACTAACATCTCTCTCTCTGAGGTCTGGCTGGGCGTGGCTTCATGGAGTGCACACATGAGTACAGCCTAAGGACCCAAGCTGCTGGAGATTGTCCAATAATCATCTGATTGGGCTGAACCAAGGACTAGAGAGAGATGGGAATGAATGGGGGTTTTGATTAGTTTTGTTTTCTGTGAATGTTACTTTTGCTTTTCTGTTATGTGTTAAGTTTAGTTAGTCACACTGTATGTAGTTTGTAAATAATTTCTGGGAAGTTATGTTGTAAATGGTTTAACCAAATAATTATTTGGGTGCTGTGTGATGGTGTGACAAGGGAGGGGAGGGCAGAGAAGCAAAGCAGGATGAATGACTGATACTGCTGAAACCAATTATGGCGATGCCTGCTGTGAACCACCCACCCAAAACTCATTTTGGCCTATTGTATTCACGATCTTGTTCTTTCGGTCACTACCCACAGCTCATGACCATAGGTGAGGGTAGGAACATAGATCAACCGGTAAATAGAGAGTTTTGCCTTTTGGCTCAGCTCCTTTTTCACCACGACAGCCCGATGCAGCGTCCGCATCACTGCAGACGCGGCACCGATCCGCCTGTCGATCTCCCGCTCCATCCTTCCCTCACTCG
>JBAMHW010000019.1:219338-235185 GCA_037177495.1 Rhadinocentrus ornatus | reverse complement strand
GCAGCCTTGGCGGAGTCCAACCCTCACCGGAAATTATTCAGATTTACTGCCAGCAATGCGGACCAAGCTCTGACACCGGTCGTACAGGGACCGGACAGCTCGAACAAGGGGATCCGGCACCCCATACTCCCGAAGTACTCCCCACAAGAGTCCCCGGGGGACATGGTCGAATGCCTTCTCCAAGTCCACAAAGCACATGTAGACTGGTTGAGCAAACTCCAATGTCCCCTCCAAGACCCTGAACAGGTTGTAGAGCTGGTCCACTGTTCTACACTGCTCCTCCTCAATCCGAGGTTCCACTATCCGACAGACACTCCTCTCCAGCACCCCCGAATAGCACTTCCCAGAGAGGCTGAGGAGTGTGATCCCCCTGTTTCCTCATCGGAAGACAGTAAAATGTCCCTCATAATTATAAGGCGTAATGTTGCACAAGTACAATATCAGGTATTTCCTTTCAGACAAACTGTGTTAACATTTATTTGGCAGAAACTGAGATAAAATGCAGAAGCATTGTGTGAAAATTGTCCACCCCAACAACTTCTCTGGGACTGACCTGAGCCTCAGCACTGCTGACAGAGTGCTGGTCCAGAGCAACCTCTCCCTCTATTCTTAGTTCAGGCTCAGGATCAGCGATTGGGGCTTTAGCCTCTTCTTCTTCCGTATTCCCCCTCTCTCCACCTTCACTCTCACACTGTGAACGCCTTTTCAGGAAGGATGAAAAGAGGCGCGAGAGACCACGACCAGCAGAGTTACGGTTTTGAAGCCGAAGCTGCTCATCCTCAGGAGACGGTGGCCGGGCGTCCTGGCTGGCTTCCTCCTGCTGCTTTGGCTTTTTCTGGTGACTTTCCACCTCATCTGTGGTCATGGCAACAGCTGCTGAGGCAGAGGAAAGAGAAAGGTAACCCCTTAACGCCCATAGTTCACATGGTTCACATGGATTAATTAATTCATCACTTAACCAGTTTTTATCGTATTGATGTGATTAGTGACGCTTTGTACTCAAGACCTCAGAAATTCTTTTAGATAATGAAATTTAACTCTTTGCCAAAAAAGATACTGTCCACAAACATTATTTGACATTTTGATGTACTTCTCTAACTTTAACCTTACTTCAAAGGTTATTAAATGCTAAAAAGTGAATAATAAGCAACAAAAACACCTCTTAAGAGATAAAAAGTGAGAAAAATCCATGCAAAATAAAAGATCCCATGATACTAGATTTTTCTAGCTGCCTGACCTTTCAAACATAACAGTTAAACATTTGTTTGTAAAAAAATTGCATTCAAACTTTAAAAGATAAAGACAAAGAGAAAAAATGGGTTTAATACCTAACCAAATAATTTCACAATGTATCTATGAATTAATACTTAATCTGATATCTTTAAAGTCTGATTTCAGTTATATTAAAGCATTTTACATATTTCTTTATTTAGGGTTACTATAATTATTTAGCTCAGTGGTTCCTACACTGGGGGGCAGGCCCCCTAGGGGGCCCAGAGTTTTGACTGGTGGTGGGGGCAGCTAGGCTAAATAAAACTTATAGTTTTTGCACTGCTAGCAAAACATGGACAAATTTGTGAAGGTACCAATGGGAAAACGATAATGAATCAACAACAAAGATTGTAACTACCAAAAATAAATAAAAAAAATTAAAGAAGAAAATATGATGAGGCATGTCTTGCCCTGGGCTTGACCAAGTAATGGTCAATGGTGGGTAAAGAAGAGACTGTTTTATGTGGCAAAATGTTAGCATCTGACATTATGAAGCCAAGCAAGTTACAGCACCACTTATAATGGTGCTGTAACTTGCTTGGCATCCTGAATGTCATCCTGAACACTAAGTAAAGCCTTTTGATTACTTTAGAAATAAACTACTCAACTGCCGTATATATGGCAGAATTGTTTTATTAAAGCAGCATCCGTCTCAATCAAAACCCAACTTGAAGTAGTTTGCAGAGTTTCCAGGTATATAATATCTCACACTATAGCAGAGGAACTGATGATTCCTTCTGCCACTGACATGGTTTTAACTATAGTTAACAAAGAAGCCGCCAAAAACCTTCACATATTTTGCACTTGTTTTTTTTTTGTTTTTTTATAGGCCTTGGGATCGGGGATGGGGGGCCTTAACATTATTGTTGTCAATGAAAAGGTTTGGGTACCGCTGATTTAGCTGAAGATGTAGATCATTCTTGAGCCTCTCAGTGTGTTGGGATGTTACAAGTGGAATAATAAAACAGACTTAGACTTGCATTAAGTTTGAGAAGCTGCTGGCATAATTTATGCTGAATGGACACCAGCATCGCTGCACGACTGCTGACAAAGCAGAGAAAACCAGTGTGTGAGTTCCCAGCTCCAGGTGTGTGAGAGGATGTAAACACAGCAGCAGCTGACATTGCCTTCACTTCGAGTTTAATCAGCATAAGGTCCACAACAGCAGCTTGTAGCAGGCCGATAGCAAAAATATATATTTATTCCCAGTGAACTCATCAGTTCTAATGTTATTATGCCTCCACCTTCCAGTATGTAATAGGATCTATTATATAGGCTCAACAGCTTGTTATGAGCCATTACTGGAGCACCACACAAAATAAATAAATAAAGCAAACAGAGAGAATAAATCTGAAAACAAAAATTAAATCAATACAGAAATGTAACTGTATATTTATTTCCATACTTTTTATTTATTTTTAACAGATTAATGAATCTATACTGTTTTATTTTTCCTTATAATCCTCCAAATTGTTTTTACTTTCACAATATCACTGTTTCTTTTGCTACAAGTGCATTTGAAATGTTCAAATGCTTGACCCTGCAACTGTTTACCTTTAAATTTACCTTCAAATCAGTGAAGTCAGACCTGTGTAATTTGGGTCAGAGTGTTAAATCTTCTGTCATTCAGACCAAGTGTGACACTAGAAGCAGCCATTGGGAAAGAGGATTTGTTTTCCACATGTCCAAACTTTAGCAGCAGCTTTTCAACAAACACATGGCACACAAATATCACATCTTACATAAGTCTGTGTAACCCCTTCATTTGGTTCCAATTTCATTACTGTGTTACGACCTGTCTGCAGTATTTCAAGCTGTGAAGTTGTAGTTATGGGAAAGTTGAAGTCGAGAAATGGCAACAACAGTAACATCTATTACCCATAATATCTAGTGATGGTAATGTTTACTAATCTTTTTTTTTTTTCTTTGTTTTTCTTTTTTCTTTTTTAATCTGTCTTGTCCAGCATCATGAGAGCAGATTGATGGTCTGGTTGCCATGTTGGGCCGAACAAGGGATCTTAGAGGATATGATGGAAATAAAGCTTTGTGGATTCAAATCCCCCCCTTAATTCTTTAGTATTGTTCTTTATTTTTGTTGCTAAGTTACATCTTAATAATGGCGATAGGAAACAAAGGAAGGTTGTAAAGATACAACAGAAAATGACAAAAACTGTACAACAGAGCAGCCAACCAGCTGCTACACCCGGAAAAAAACGATAATGTCAGGAAAACAAAGCAGACAATCATCAGCTGCACCTAACACAAACTGAGAAAAACACAAACAAACACAACACCAGCAACACATAATACACATAAACATCTGTAGTGATCTGTGTTTAAACCCACAGTACAACACAGTGACTGTATGAGATATAGGTTAGTAATTGTTGGTGAAATATTTCCGGAATAAGTTGTCTTCAGTGATGAGTGTGATTCTGCACATGCAACCGATTCCCTGCAAATATCAGAAGCAGATCAGGGGGTCTCAAGACCTGGGAGATGAGCAACCACCACAGATCACGGATCCCAGCCAGCCCACCACAGGGGTGATTACACATCTGCCCAGAGTACGGGAGAGGCCCTAGCCAGAGCGTCCCATAGCCATGAAGCACAGGCCCCGGGGGTACAGGGGCTGCCGCCGGGCGCTGGACATCAGACACAGGATACCCAGGGACATTCAGTGCACAGGGTCCAGGGTCCAAGAACACTCCCCAAACTGCCCAACTACCCAAAGCCCTACGAGCACCGTAATATCTACCAACCATAACAGCTACTAAAAAATGCAATCAGACAGACCTATAAATTTAATTTAATTAAATGGAAGTAAAACAGTGGATCAGGTTGAAATAAACTCCTCTTTTAGAACATTTAATGAGTCCCTCTATCGGTCAGAATATCCAGATAATATGAAGTTGCAGAATGAGCTTCTAGATCAGTTAGGACATCCCAACTGCTCCCCCCTCTACTAGGAATGTTTTTAGATGAATACAAGTCTGGAACCTTGCCCCCATCCTTACGGTCTGCACTAATTACCTGGATTCCAAAAACCAGAAAACCACCTACACAAAGGGCTATTGCACCCTGCTTTTAATGTGCTGTGACAGAAAAATACTGTACAAGACCTTAGCAAGGAAGTATGTCCCATTCCTAATTACTGACGATCAGAATGGTTTTGTTCAAGGGCATCAAGCATTTCATAAAATACACGGTCTGTAGTTATCTAGCGCTTTTATCCAAAGCGCTTTACATACATGTCACATTCACCCATTCACACACACATTCACGCACTGCCACGCAAGGCGCTCAAACAACGACCCATCACGAGCAATTAGGGGTTCAGTGTCTTGCTCAGGGACACCTCAACATTAGCGCTCTGGGCTGGAATTACGACCACTCTACCCACTGAGCCATGCTACTCAAATGCCACTCAGTAATATAATATATATGATGATATAAAAAAGGTGATTCTTATAACGTGACATTTAAAAATCCACAGAAACCACATCCTGGTCCTGGTTCTGCAACACACCTTACTGAACTTATACGGGACCTAGACTTGTCACAGAATATCTAGTAATGTTGGTAATCTTCTGGGGGAAAATATGGCTAAAATAAATAAGCACAAATTAAAGAAAAGTTCATTATTTAGTGAATAGCACATTTTAATTGGTTTATGACAAACTTCTAAATCTAGATCCAGGTCTAAACTCTGAGATCTGACTCAGGACTTCAGCAGAAACACTTTGGATATACTGCTGAGCTGCAAAGTCTTTTTTTTTTTATAAAGAAATAAAAGTTTCTTTATTTTTTTCTTTGAAGGAAATGAGTGAGGACTGGATTATAGCTTTTTAGCTGAGTTGACACACTACAGCTCTGCTAAAACAGCTAAAGCTAGCTGTGTAGCTTTTCTTGTCCTTCTTTCCCCGTGTATCTGAACAAACATGTGTTGTCTTCCAGAAGTAATATCTGCAGGTTTGAACTGTTCCTATGAATCTATCTAATATAAATAAATAGAACATTCCTGTTATAAAAGTATCTGCTTTACAATCATGTACACCTACAGATGGGTGGACCATCATGGGCAGGTGAGATGACAGAACTGACATCCTACATGAGCAGAAAGCAGGAACTGCCTTTAAACCTGACCAACACAAATACCTCTGCATCTCTATGACTGCAGGGCGGCCATGTCAGAGCACTAAAAGCAGCTTTAGAATTAATCTGCCAGCGAGGGATTAAAGGCTGTTGTGTGCAGATGTGGAGGCCAGAGGAAGTTGACTGCTGGCTGTCTCGTCCTCTGTGCCACCCTCCCTTCTTCCAAAGGGCCACCATATTGGCAACACTAGAAACAAACTAAAACTGATAATCGGCCTGACCCAGATGAAACCAAGGCAGAGACTTTCTGAAGGAAAATGTTATCATCCAGTCTGTGCATAGTTTTAAATCACCGGTGCTAAAATAATCAGACTTATTGGAGTGCTTAGTGAATGTATTTACATTTGAAGCAGCACTATGTAACTTCCAGACCTTAAAACTCAGAGTTTCTGGCTTGTTTTGATGTCACACCGACATTTGTTATGTACATTCCCGGATCCATTGTTGTCCTGCAGCATCGGCACACTACGATGAGGAAGCTATACTGTAACTGGACAGAACTTTATTAATCCCTAATGATCAATTATATTACAGAATAAAAAAATTATTTTCATTAATCGTTATAAAAAGTCAGTGTGAAGAGTTTTTACTGAATGACCTTCTGTAGCTACCGTTCTGTCTGTCTGTCTGTCTGTCGATATTTATACACTCTCTCTTGACGCTCCCATATATGCTCTCTTGTTTTTTTCTCAGTAGATCATATGAACAGAATTTACAGTTAACAGTTCAATGTTCCAGATACTTTCCTTTTGATGTCACATTTTGTCTGTCTGTCTATATTGTCTGAACCCTGGGTACAGAGTTGTATGAGTCTGGTTTATGCTCCTGCATTAAATTCATCTCAAGTATTCCCGCTGTGTCCTTGTCAGGACTCCAAACTGGTTTGTTGCATTTGCCAGTACTCTTATATTCCCCATGATGATGACAGAAAGACATTATTTAAACTTCCTGCACAATATTGACAGTGATTCTCCTTCAACCGTTCAGAGATTTGGGGTCTTGTTCTGGGCATGTGTTTTAGAAATCTCAATCTGCCATGGATCCCCAAGATCTGTTTATCCCTCTTGTGTTCGTCCTTCCCCTTTCCCTTGTGTGGATAATGCTGTCTTCCCTGGTGTGCAAGAAGGCGTGTCCTGCTGTTAGTCGGCACAGCTGAGAGGAATCAGGCTCATTGCACCTTGCCTGCTTATAAACCCCAGGTTGACCTTTACTTGATGCTGCATCGTTGCTATATCTATGTGGTACACCGCCGGCTAGCACATTCAGTTTCTTGTTAAGCGTCTTATGTAACTAAGCCAACTTTCCTGCTCTTCTTAAGATTCCCTGCCTGTGATCCATTACTGACTCTACTGAAACCTGTCTGCCCACTCACCACATCATCTGGATCCCTGAACCTCAATCAGTCTTTTGCTCCGGTCAAGCCATCCTCAATAAATGTGTTAAACTTGCCTTGTTGATTAAATAATTTCCTTGGGTCCAACTGTCTTTGTGACGCAATCAGCTGCTCCAACAAGTAATCAACTGTTCTGTTACCATGGTTACTAAACATAATGGATAAAAATTAAGGATAAAATATCACTCCAGCATCACTACTTCCAAGCAAGCATAAAAAACCCTCATCAAAAATCAGAAAGTTTAACAGTACAAGCTCATCAGAATCATTCTGATTAGAGCTGATGCAATATGCTGCCAACTAACGCAGCAAAGGTTGCAACAAAACATCAAAATCAGCCACATCCTATTCAGATTATTTTCAATCTGCATATTTACTGGTGGAAAGAATATAAAACATCCATCTCAGAAATAAAGAAACACAAGAACACACATCAGTTAAGCTGGCCATGCTAATTAAAGACTAGCATGTGTTATTCAATATATTTGTGGTGCTTTTCAGTTGGCTTTGCTGACTGAAAATCTTGCTGTCGTTCTGGATAACATGTAAAATTAGCACAAAAATCTGCATAAAAATCATTCGCTAACCTGAGTTGTAGCATTCATTGGTCTGTCACCAAAGTAATTTATAATCAAAGAACAAATTTTAGATTGATATAGTCTTAGGAAAGAAAAGGACAGTAAAACATGAATTAGTGGTGAAACGGTTTCTCAGGTAACTTGAATAACTTGTTTAAAAGAAAATAATTTGGTCACAGTATGTCAGTAATATTGTCCCTGTGAAACACTGAACTACATGCGAAGAGCTTTTTACTACAGATGTGGATCTCAGGAATAGGTTCATTTCTGAGGTTTGTGGAGGATTGTGGGCGTCCTCCCACAGTCCAAAGACATGATGTTAGGTTAATTTGTCACTCTAAATTCTCCCAAGGAGCGAATGGTTATTTGTCTCTCTGTGTTGGTCCTGCAATGGATGGACTGGTGACCTGTCCAAGTTGTACCCTACGTCTCACCTGGTACCTGCCATGATCAGGGTGTGGCTTCCCCCTGGGACTTAAAATAAGTGGGTGTAAAAAATGGTTGGATTTAGAAAACAAAAAATAAATAAATAAATAAAAAATGAAAAAAAATCTTAACTAATTCTAATTATCAGACATCCAGTAATCCAGACATCCAATAATAATATCCACTGTTATTATTATTGTTGCTATTATTATTATTTGTAGGAATAATTATGTCAGGTTTGTTAGAAACCAAGAGGAACTGATTTCTGTGGACTCAAGACAGCTCTGACATAAAAATGGATTAATTGAATAACATCCAAACGATAGTTTCGGCTCGTGTCAGCTCTTTTCTGCCCTCAGACCAGAACCAACTTCACCTCACAGTGATGAGACATTGAGCCTCATATCTGATCCATGATCATCAGATGGGACATACTCTCCTGATCAGTGGAGGATGGAGAGAGTTTCTCCATCTTTCTTTTGGTCAGAGGATGAGGAGGGAGCAGTTCTTTGTTTCAGTACCTGATCTGGTTTTGGTCCAGTTTTTGTAGGTACCGCGCTGCATCAGCACCACTCATCACAGGATGCAGCTCGGGCCTAAAGATGTTTCTGATATAGAAAAACTCACTTAATCCTGTAAACAATAAACAACGCGGCTGTTTCCAGAGATGGAGGGTCTGTTTACCTGATCCCGTCCATCATTCTGGAAACGATCCTCACATTATCAGCAGATCTGCTCACAAATCTCACATAAATTTACATTTATTCGTATGAATCCAGGAGGTTTGCAGAGGAACAGTAGGTGCACCTGCCTAGAAATGGCGCTGAGCGTGAAAAATGTCAACAGATTTCCCGGTTGGTATGATAGACTCACCCGCTCCGATAAAACCATCCAGCAGAAGAAAAACGCGATTAATCCGGTGATTTTCACAGATCAATATTCCAGCAAACAGAAGGATCCGATCTTAGTTGTCCAACATTAGCCTGCAGAAACTGTGGCTTTAACAATGTGTTTGGGTACCAGCAGTAGACGGACAGGCGCACAGATTAAACCCTCAGGATTGTCTGAAGGCGCAGACAACAGCAGCAGGATTGCATTCACAGGTGGGGGAGGGGGCCTTATAGTTAATCAGTGGTCGGCAACTGGCGGCCCGCGAGCCAAAATCGGCCCCATCAACAATAATACCTGGCCCGCCAAAATTACATTGATTTAAAAAAAGTTATTGCAAGAGTTATGTGTCAATACATTGTGGTGTACAGCGCTGTGTTACAGAACAGCATAGCCCCTTTAAGGCTGAGTTAAAGAGACAGGGAGAAAGAGACTTACAGCCACATGCAGGTCTGAGTCAGAGCAGGGAGAGGTTGGAGCAGAGAAAGTTAGCTGTGAGAAGCTATCTTTTTAGCACTGAATGTCGCTCTTTTGATAAGGCTTATAGACCGTTCCACCATAACGATCAGCTTTCAGTATCACAAGCAGATGCTAGCAGCAACATGTTGTTAACAGTTTTTTTTTACTACATGTCACTACTGCCCACACGGCCATAAACCTACATTACAGTACAAATGTTTTGCTACAAGCCTCAGCAGGGGGGTGGCATGAAATTCTGGGCCCTATGTACAAACCCTCTTGGTGGGTAGACTTGATCGAGTTCTCAGGCATACTCTGGACCGCTGTTGCGAACAGCCTGGGGGTGAAGCTTCACTAACGGTAACTGGGTTGACAAGCTCCCGTGGGTCATGCTGGGCTTCAGGATTGCTCCCAAAGAGGACCTCCAGGCTTCGTCTGCTGAGCTGGTATACGGCCAGCCACTGCACGTTCCTGGAGATATTTTCCCTGCGACCCACCAACTGACTGTCCTCACTGATAAGGCACAGATCTTTGCTCCCGTTCCGACTTCCCAGCATGGACTACCACAGTCCTACACTTCCCCTCGTCTGCGATCGGAGGAGTTCGTCTTCATTCGACATGATGCTCATCGCGGGCCGCTGCAAAGTCCTTATGATGGGCCTTTCCGTGTTTTGGAGACGGGGGATAAACACTTTGTGGTTAACATTGGTGGTAAGGCTGAGTGCATTTCTGTGGACCGCCTCAAGTCGGACCACCTGTCTTTGGACAGACCTGTCGGGCTTGCCCAACCTCCGTCCTTCAGCCAGTGCTGTGCCCCCAGGCGACCCCTCACCGGTTTCCCGTCCCACGAGTCCTCAACCCCTGTTGTCGCCTCGGGACCCACTCCCGCGGGGGCCTCGGCCCCCACTGTCGTTCGCCGGAGTTGTTCTGGACGGCTGATCCGTCCACCGCCGCGTTAATATTTTTATTTTTGTTTAATATTTTCTCCTTTTGTCTGCCACAGTGAATTCTTATTTTTAAGTTAATTCATTAATTATTAGTTACAATGTATTAAATATGACTAAAGAGCACCACCAGTAGGAGTTGTAGTGGACTCTGCAATACATAATTCACCGGGCAGTGATTTGGTCTGGAGTTCATATTACAGCAAGAGGTTCGCTGTTGCTAGGTAACATCGCGAACAGCATCTAGAGTTTTTATAGGCTCTGCCCCTCTGAAGCGAGGTTTCCTTTTTGGGAACTCTCTCCACGAGCGACGCCATGTTGTCATTCATTCATTCTGTCTGTGTTCTGAGCAAAATTAAATGCCACAATTGCTAACCACAATTTCCATAGAGTTATAATAATCAGACTTGACTCATTCATCATTTATTGTAGCCTTAAAGTTGAGAAATATCCTCCTGTTGTATTTTATCATTTAAAAATATTATATAATTTCTTATCAACATTACAGACTTCGAGAGCTAGTGCATTCATTTTTTCAGATGACATGATGGCAGTGGCCTCTTCACAATCCTGAAATCAAAAGGACCTTATTCACACCAAATATTTCATGACTGATCAATGGGAAAGGGCTAAAATATCATTACAAAGTGGAGCTGTTTTCACCCTAAATGAATCCTAATGTGCTTCCCACAGAGAACTGCTGCTGGTACTGTATCAGATCAGACTGTCTAACCTTCAGTGCAGGTGCTGCTCACCTCTCTCCTCTAAGAAATTAATAATAAGCTGCCTCTCGCTTCATTCTCTTACCCTTACCAACTCATTTACCAGTTCCTGCTCCCCCCTCTCTCCTACCATCTCCAGCTCCTCCTCTAAGTCCTTTTCCAGCTCATCATCCCGCTTCTTCACCAGTTCCTCCACCGACTCCTTCTAAAACTCCACCTCCAACTCATTTAAAACTCCTCCTCTAACTTCTCCTCCAGCTCATTTAAAACTCCTCTAACTTTTCCTCCAGCTCCTCCTCCAACTCCTCTTCCATCTTCTTCTATGCTCCTCCTCCAGCTAACTAACCAACTTATTTTTCTACAGCTCCAACTCCTCCTCACCTCCTCTTTGTGGTTCAATACCACAAGTTTAAAAAACAAGTGAAGAGAGAACTGAAAATTGCCAGGATGAATTACAAGAATAAGGTTGAGAACATGTTTAGGTCCAATAACTCTCGGCCGGCGTGTGAGGAGGTTAAGTTCATGATGGGGATGCCGACCAAAAGATCTTTGATTTCCTTTAACTCTTTGTCCAATTTTGAGTTGGCAGAAGAACCTTTGTTTTACAACGTTTTAACATTTAGGATTTTGCTGAGGAGCTTTCTGGTTTAAAAAATGTGCCTTCAGTGACAACAGTGCGTAATGACAATGATTGTTTTTAATCTTTTCAGTAAGATCAAAGAGAGGAAAAGTCCTGGTCCTGGTGGTATAGGAGGCCGTATACTGAAGAACTGTGCCATGCAGCTGGCAGACATTTTCTGTTTCTAGTTTAATATGTCTCTCCAGACTCATAGGTTCCCTCAGCTTTGCCATTGCTCCTGTCCCCAAAAATAAAGGTGCTCAGTCCCAGTAATAAGTCTGACTTCAGGCCAGTTACAATTACTTTATTAGCCATGAAGTCATTTGAATAGATTGTTAAAGAGGGCCTTTTTATCTAAAGTTAAAGATAATTTAGATCCACTTCAGTTTGCCTATACAGGCGGTTGGAAGATGCAACAGGAACTCTTCTAAATATGATTTTGAGGCATCTATTGTTGTTGTGTCTCGTCATGTTTGTTAAGTTTGCTGTTGTCTAGTCTGTTTCCGGTTTTGGTTTGTGAATTATTTTGAAGTTCTAACACTCCTCTCATTTCAGGTGTCGAGTCCTTATTAACTTTTAACTTTATCTGCTGGTTTGGTCTTTTAACATGTAAAAATTGAAATAAAGTGATGTCAGGCTGTGCAGCAAAATAGTTGCACAGCCTTGAATAACCGCTCTGATCTGCACAAGGTGAGGTCAGTGAGGAAAGCCAGACTGATCCTGTCAAATCCAGACCATCCACTACAGGACCAGTTCAGGTTGCTTCCTTTCAGATGTAGATACCTGCTGCCGAACTGTAGGACTAAAAGACCAAAGAATTAATTTATTCCTGCAGCAATAATGTTTTTAAATTATTTGTTGTGATATGATGTGTCTGTTGGTTTTATTATACATGTTGTTACTGGCTGTAAAACTAATTGCGTCCAGGGGATAATAAAGATTCTTGAACTTGAACTCCATGACCTGAAACTTCTCTCTCCATGCACAGTGTCCAAAGACTACACAATGAGGACAGAGGGCAGACATGAGGATGTTAGCTGTTGGTAGTCAGTGAAAGACGATTATTTAAAGTCACTTTCCTGGATAGATCTAGTTCAGTATTTACCTCTGAGCTTCATCACATCCAGTGTCTGAGTGTGTTTTTTAGTGTTACATTAAGAAGCAGATGTTAAACCTCAGAGAGCAGGAAGTCTGAACCGAAGCTCAGACACTGTTATTAACATCTGCTCAAAGGTTATTGGTATTCAGACGAATTTAGGTCAAATCTGAGAAAAACAGGTGGCTGAGAATGTAAAAATAATCTTCAGTCAACCAGACCACATTTTTTACTGCTACCTTTTGGTTGATGCTATATTGTTCCAAAAACAATTTTATTCCTGTTGTTATTAAGCTTATAAACCCAGATTCCACTTCCCTTCTGGGATTAATGAAATCTTTTTAATTTAATTTGACTTATTTTAGACTGATGTTTAAAGACTTATGTATTAATTTGACTTATGTACACGAGTTTATTTATAGGGTTATTTACTGGAGTTTTAATGACTCATATTTTTAAATAATTATTTTTACTGTTTTATTGTTTTATATTCTTTTTTGTTGATTTAATGAAGAGTTGATTTTATGATTTATTGAGGTGTGCTTTCTAATATTTCCTTGAGATTATGACCACTGATCTTTGCCATGATTGTTTGTTGTTGTGGGAAAGCTGCAAATGAGTTTTGGTTAAATAAAGTTGTGTGAACTGAAGCATAAACAGACTCCATCTTTACTGATAAAAACATCTTTGAGTCTTATGCTTGTCTAAAAAGATGGACTGGGACTAAATCATGGACTCATCCAGCCTGTAAGACAACATACAGGGCTTACAAACTGAAACACACCCTCCTTTCCCCCCCTTCCCCTCATCACTCTCCTCTCACTATCTCCGTTTTATAGAGGGTTGAGTTTGTATGTAATGAGACAGGAGTATTTGTGTCTGCAGCCAATCAGAGATGTGCAGGGAGCAGACTGCCCCAATCACAGCTCAGGAAGCTCCCTATCCTGGCAGAGCTCCACCATCAGTAACTAAGGGTCCCTGAGCCACCAGAAAAATAAAAAGATGCATTTATTTTATTCAGAATTATTATTATTATTATTACTATTATTGTATCACTAATATTGTAAGAATAGTAAACATTTAAACTATTAAAACATGATCATTATTTATTTACTTTCCCTTAACTTAAAGACTATGTGTACATTTTTTAAATGCATCTTTTTCTTTGACTTTTTCTCTGTTGCATTCTCACCTGAGGCCTGTAACTTTGAATCTGGATTTTCTCTTTTTGCAACTTCGGGGTTAACACAGGGTTTTCCATCCTATGGTTGGTTGACTTCTTATCAGGGTAAATCACCATAGTAACTTACGCAGAACAGCTAACCTGCTCTGGAGCAGGTTATGTTCAGGATAAGAGATCAAGGAGTATAAAAGCAACACCTCCTGACCAATCAGCTTTCTTGAAAACTGGCCTGCCCATTTTTTGAACATCCTGACAAGTTGGAGTGCTTAGGAGAGAAACAGCTTTTAGGGATAGATGCATCCTTTTGATGAAGAAATAAGTTTAGTTGCTGACCGCTTTGAACTGTTCTTGAATTGCTCCCAAGTTCGTTTAGCTCCACTGTGGTTGCATCTGAAATAATGAGGTTAATAATAATGGTCACACGTGGTAGAACTGCAGAACCATGAATTTATGGAACGCACAACTCCTTGTGCCATCATGGTGAGGAATTAATATTTAAAACTGCTCTACAAGGTTTCTCCATGTTTGCGATTGGTCACTCACCACTCCTTTTACGTGAGTGTGCACTGATCAAGATTGGAAAACCCTAGATTTAATAACCCAATTGATAGCCAGCTTTGTAATATCGCTTATCAGGATTGCAAATGTCTGAGTAAGTCAAGCCAGGTAACAGAGAGCTATACCAGGTATGTTAATCCCGCTTCATAGTACAGGCCTCAGGTCTCTTTATGTTTCAGTACAAAAACAAGATTTAGTGAATTTTCTTTTTTAAATTATGTGAAATTTATCAGGTTTCTTTCACAATCTCATGTGTGTACTCAGATTCATCAGGTACATTTAACTTGTACTCACTTCATTCTAGGTAATTAAACTCACTCAAGCTAATGAAAACTTCATTTTTTCAGGCAACAATTTTGCACATTTTCTTTTACTAAAGCCAACCAGTTAGATTTTACAGCGCGTTAATGTTGAGTGATTATTTTCACAATTTCAGTCATATATTCTTCTCTAATTTTGTAAAATTCTAAATTCCATTCAAACTGTGAATAAAACTGGAATAAACTGGAGTTTTCTACAGTCCTGGAATCAAAGATGAACATGCATTCTGGACCAGACCCAAAAATAAGGCGGAAAATATGATTCTAAGATGGCATCTGTGCAGATGGAGCATTGTTATAATCAGCATGTCTAAGCTACATTGAATGGATCTTTGTAAGGAGGGGTCTGTTCATCCCAACACTCCATGTGTGTATCATGAGATCTCCTCACTTATTCATCCTGACACTCCTTCCCCCATCACTTAACAAAAGGATCTCCTCCAATCCCTCCCTCTCCACCAGCATCTTCTACCCTCTCTTCCCCCATGTGAAGAGCAGGTGTGAAGTCAAACTGTCTGGACCATTGAACCGAGTAGAGAGACGACCCCCCCCCCCCGGAACCTTGTACTTCACCTAAATACAGCAAACTAGAAAATAAACATATATGTACATGTACTTAGAGATAAAATTAACAATCTAAATTAACAAAAAAACACTGAAAATATCAAATTCAAAACTTTAGGATCCTAAAACATCACAAGATTCAGTCATTACGCAGAAAATTCATAAAAAATATTGACTTAGTTAAAGAAACCACCAAATCTTTTCTTCTGAAGATGAGAAACACAAATGAGTGAACAGAGAGAAGACCACTGCATAATGGGATGTCCCCCAGAAGCTTCTGGATCAAAAATTCTTCTGGATGAAGAACGTTTTCAGGTTCTGGGTCCAGATCTTTTTCTGAATGATGAACATTTTCAGGTTCTGGGTCTAGCTGTTTTTTCTGAATCAAGAACGTTTTCAGGTTCTGGGTCAAGATTGTTTTTTAAATCTAGAACATTCTCAAGTTCTAGATCTAGAAAAGTAGGAAACTACTTTCGAGTGGCAGTCTGTTACAGCAGTTCCTGCCCACCTGCTTTTCCTTTGTTTTTAATAGTTTAAATTAACTTCGTGTGTATTATGTTTTGTCACTTACTCTTTTTTTTTTTTTTTTTTTCTTCCCTGTCCTGTCCAGCATCTTAACATACAGAATGGTGGTCTGTGTGCCATATTTTGCCGGACAGATTTGCTCTTC
>JBAMHW010000019.1:201422-212289 GCA_037177495.1 Rhadinocentrus ornatus | reverse complement strand
GTAGACAGGAGACAACGTACCAGAAAGGGCAGCAGAGGACGCCAACGAGTACAGGATGAACCATTCATGACAGAAACTGGGGAGGGTTCCACAATTGTGGAAAACATCCTGCTCCGAACCCAAAGGACCCCATCAGCTAAAGGCCGGTGGCACTGACATCCCATCTGTTGAAGACCTTGGAGAGGCTGGTTCTTGCACATCTCTGGCCTCTAGTGAGCCCATCAGTGGACTTGCTACAATTCACCTATCAGCCTGGTATTGGGGTGGATGACCCTGTCATCTACCTCCTACAGAGATCCCTCTCTCACCTGGAAAAGGCTGGGAGCACTGTGAAAATCATGTTTTTTTATTTTTTCCAGTGCCTTCAACACCATACAGCCCACGCTTCTGAGAGACAAGGTGGAGATCACAGGGGTAGACCTCCATCTCATAACATGGATTCTGGACTACCTCACCAACCGACCACGGTATGTGAGGACACGAGACTCTGAGTCCAACAGGGTGGTCTGCAGCACGGGGGCCCCACAGGGAAAAGTTCTGGCTCCCTTCCTCTTCACCATCTGCACTGCAGACTTCACACACAATTCAGCAAACTGCCACCTACAAAAGTTCTCAGATGATTCTGCAAGTTGTCAACCTCATCGCAGACAGAGAGTACAGAGAACTGATCCAGGGTTTTGTGTGCTGGTGCCAGCAGAACCGCCTCCAGATCGCTGCAGGAAAAGCCAAGGAGCTGGTGGTGGATTTCCGCATATTTGATCACTCTCCTCCAGTACTGGTGAACATTCAGGGAATGGACATCGAGAGGGTGACATCTTACAAGTTCACCTGAACAACAAACTGGACTGAACAGACAACACTAACGCCCTGTACAAGAAAGGACAGAGTAGGCTGTGTCTCCTAAGGAGACAGGGGTCACCGCTGAGATCCTTATGGTGTGGTCTTCTGGGGCAGCAGCATCTTGAATGCTGACTGGAAGAGACTGAACAAACTGGTAAAGAAGCCTAGCTCTGGCCTAAGATGCCCCCTCGATCTAAGCTTTCGTCTCCGATGGACATAACTACCCACCTGATGCAGGACTTTTTAACAACACTGAGCAGCTCATTTAGTGAAAGACTGCTTCACCTGTGTGTGAAGGAGAGATACCACAGATCCTTCTTTCCTGCTGCTGTCAGACTCTACAATCTGCACTGCTCCCAGTAGCCACACAGCCACAACAGAAAACTTCCAAGGTACACGGACGTGCAATATCATTACTTGTGCAATACTGTAAATTCCTGCTGTATATATGCTTTTCCCCACTGTGGGACAAATAAAGGATTATCTTATCTTAGAACCTTTCATGTTCTGGATGCAGAGCGTTTTTCTGTATGTTGAACATTTTTAGTTTTTGCAAGCAGAACATTTTCAGGTTCTGCATCCAGAACGTTTTTCTGAATCTAAAATGTTTAGAGATTCTGCAAATACAACGTTCTTAGTTTTTGGATATATTCAGGATATTTTCCGGTTCTGGATCAAGAACTTTTCATGTTCTGGATGCAGAACGTTTTCAAGTTCTGGGTCTAGGTCATCAATGATGATTCATCATTCAGCATCTGTACTGCTTCGTCCATTAAGGGTAGAGGGGAAGCTGGAGCCTAACCTCCCATTTAGCAGGTGGGAGGCAGGGTAACCTTGGACAGGCCACCACTCTATCACATTAGTGATGGACTCTGCTAGACAGTCCAACTCGAGCTGGACTCTGCTGGACCTGGACTTTGTTGGACTGCCCAACCCAGGCTGCACTCTGCTGAACCTAATCTTTGTTAGACCTGGACTCTTCTAGACTGTCCAACTGTGATGGACGGAGCAGTGAAGGACAGTCAGGCACAGATTTAAAGTTTAAAAAAAAAAGGGGGGGGGGGGATTTTAACCCCAAAAAAGTTTTCCAAAACAATTATTAAACAATGAATAATCTGCCACATAAAAGAGGTCAACATAACAGAACTCTATTTAAATAACTTATGACAAAAATAACTGAAACCAGCCGAACAAAGAAATGAAACAAACTGACCTAACTACTGAGAAGTAAGGGTAGACTTAAATAGTGGCTGATCAGCCCAAACAAAAAGACACAAAGGGGTAACACACAAAAACCTAACTAAACTAACAAAGCAGAACCCAAAACAATCTGTAGGCTGGTGATCTGTGAAATTAAAGCCAATATGAAATATATAAAGTGTGTGTGTAGTACTGTCCACTGCAGGTTACCACTCCTGTGTGGCTGTAAATGCAGCCATCACACCAACCCAGGCTGGTCTCTGCTGGAACCCCCTCTGGACAATGAGGCTCAAGCTTGAGACAACATTGGAGACGTGGACTATGGAGTTAGTGGCGACACTGGGGAAGAAGACCTGGGCAGGACCTTGGCGCAGGCGTCGGATGCTGAAGAGCTGGGTCCATGCTGGACCGTTCCTTTCTGCCTGCTGGGTCCATCTTGGATCAGATCCTTCTGTCAAGAGTCGGTGGGGGTGAGGACCCAAATGCAGACAGAATCAGGCAGGAGGTAGAATGGTGACCGTGACAAGGTTTATTTCTCAAACTTGGGACAGGGAACCACACATGACAGGGATAAACCATACAAGGATCTGAAAAGGAGCAACTGAAAACCCAGGACTTAAACACAGGTGACGTGAATAAGCAATCAGACAAGGTGCACTAAAGCGCAGAAACCAAGAAAACATAAAACTAAGCCATGAATACCAAAAACCAGAAACATGACCAAAACTGAACACATGAAGTCAGAACAGAAAACTTAACAAGACAAAAACCAGAACTAGAAACCAAGATCAAAACAGAACTAAACATGACAAGCCAAAACCCTAAACCATGATCATCACAGAAATAAAACCTATAAACCACAAACTTTAAATCCAGATCAAAATATAACACAAACCGAGGAACAGACCAAAACCCAGCACAGGAACCATGACAGATTATTTGATTTTAGACTGACTTTATAGTCCTTTTGTACACAGCAGGTGTAAACAAACGAGATGTCGTTTGCATAGGCTTCAGTTTACAGTATACAGATGTGAGGGAGCAAGGAGACATTATAGTGCAGGTGATGATGAGGTGCAGAAACTTGAATATTTGTATTTTAAATACAACACTGCTAAAATAATTTAAAATTAAATAGTAACAATTTAAGTGTTATAACAGTCTGATGGCCGGGAGAAAAATACAAAGTAAAATAAAATCAATACAGAATTTCATAAACTTTTCTTTCTTTCTTTTATCCTGATGAGTATCCATCTGACTCATTTTAAGGGGTTGTTCATGAAGAACTGAAACCTCTACATAATAAAGTCCCAACAAGCTGCAGACTCCTGATGATGACCCCCTATGAACTGTAAAGTTATCATGTAAAAATCGGAACATCCTAAAAGAAGAAATTGTTATTTATTTTCTGTACAGTCTAAAGTGACCTGAGTGAACATGTTGGAAAATAAATACTTTTTTCATCTAAGATCAACTGTTCTACACGTCTCCAGTTCTCTGATCAGCATTCTGGTGGATTGGGTCCTGTCCTCATTATTTGACTCTAGATCTGCTTCTGGTTCTCTGTCAGTAAATTCTCTGCTCTCCACCGGATCAACATGATGATGATAATCCAGCCAAAGTCAGGGACCACGTGTTCATCCATTTCTGCTGATCTGTTCTCTGCTGCTCTCTGCTGGACCTTTTCTCTGTTAGACCTGGACTCTGCTGGTTCACACAACTCAGGCTGGACTTTGCTGGACCTCAACTCTGCTAAGACAGTCCAACCCGAGCTGGACTCTGCTGGACCTGGACTCTGTTGGACTATCCAACCCTGGTTGGTCTATGTTAGACCTGGACTCTGCTGGACTGTCCAACCCATACTAGTTACTGCTGGACCTGGACTCTGCTGGACAATCCAACTTGGGCTAGACTCTGCTGCACCTGGTCTCTGCTGGACTTGTACCCTGCTAGACAGTCCAACCTGAGCTGGACTCTGCTGGACCTGATATTTGCTAGACCTGGACTCTTCTAAGCTGTTCAACCCAGGCTGGTCCCTGCTGGACCTGGACTCTGCTGAGCTGTCCGGCCTGGGCTGGACTCTGCTGGACTGAAGCCAAGCTACCAGTCCACATCTAGGGACCGATTTTAATTAAACCTCTGTTGGTTTCCATATGATTTGTCAATCATCCACATAATCCAGGCTTCAATACCCTGAAGTTAGTTCTGAATAGTACAACTAATAGTACTTTATTATAACTGTTATTGTGACTTAGTGACAGCTCAACATGTTGATGATGATGATGCAGGACAGCTGTGTCTTAGAGGTTAGCAGATGTCCACCTGCAGGACGACTCTACTCTCTGTGGATCAGTCAAATTCCTTCTTCCAGCATTTGGGTTTCCAGGATGACGCAGTAACTTACTGGAGTCTGATGATTTCTGCCCAGTCTGAACAAGAGCTGCCATCTGCTGGCGAACTGAGATACTGCACTCCTGAAGAACTGGAGGGTTTTCAGGAGTTTCTTCTCTTTTAAAGTTTTTCAAATGTGTGCTTGAACTTAGAGTAAAATAAAAGTACTGAACTATTTCAGGATGAAGGTAGTACTTCTGTTACCACCACCACCATGGCAACATGAAAACTCTTTGTTTGAATCAGTCTTTCTGTGAGTCTTGTGTCCTTTAACTTTTAGCTGTGATTCATGAGTTTCTTCAAAAACAAAATAGTTTCTATTAGAGGGATGAGGGACAATGATGTTCATCTACAGCAGCTTTAGACGTCTGTAGAAGCTGATTTATGTTTGGACCGTTTCTTTTCCGCACAGCTATATATAAGCAACCAAATATAGAATTACTTAAATTTGTCTGTTAAATAATAAAAATGAGAAATAAATTAATAATAATTTATAATTGATTGAATGTGTTTTTAAGTAGCAATTTAATTAAAATGATTATAAAAACATACTTTTTTCACTATTTGATTATTTCAGCTGCAGAAGGATGTAATCTATTATTAAAAACTATGTTCCTATTGGTATCTAATCACTTTACTTTAATAAGTTACTTTTGTTTTATTCTTAGAATGAGCCATTCATACTTGCTGTGGGTCAATTCAAGCCATTTAATCTCCATTCCCAACAACTGGTCTAGGTCGATCCCAGGCAGTTTGGTTCAGTAAACCCTGACCTATGTTGTCTTTCCATAGCAACGGTACTCTTACCTGGTAGGCGGGGTATCAGCTTGATTGCGATAGATGCAGAAGGTATCGAATTTTGCAACGATGCAACGGTGCAACAACAAATTTGAATTATAAGAAGTCGTGTTGAAGAAGTTTTTCATAATAGATCAAATTTTTCTGTCAATGATCTTCAATTTTGAGTCAAGCTACACCTTTAATAGTCATCTGGAAATTTGCAGAAAAACTGCACCAGCATCTCATGTTTCTTTTTGTTGATGTTGTTTATTAAGTTTTCTGAGTTTAATGTTTTCAGTAAGAAGTACATAAAACAAAAAACAAAACAACAAATTACCTTGCCCTTTACCTTAAACTAACCAGATGAGTTTAATAGTGAGGAAACACTGTGTCCACCTGGAAAGGAAACATGAAACCCCAGCAGTGCTTTAAGACATTTATTACATATTCAGTCTGGAGTCACATAAATTAATTTAAAACATGTTTTATGAAGACCACTATTCAGTTTCATCGTCCTTCATTACGAAGATTTCAGCTGTGGACTGGATTCAGCTAAACTTTCATGGACAACATGGATCACAACCAGACTACTGTGTCACTATAAGACCATGAACCCCAGCAGCTCCCATTAACATTACAACTACAAGTTATAGAAAAAAAACATGAAAATAAAAGAAAATGTAGACAAAATGCATGTTTTTATGTCATTCCAACACTTATTTTACATGTGAAATACAGTGGTGGCTAGTATTAGTGCAGAATATAAGACGAGATAAATATGAGGAAAACAAAGGAGTTTCAAATCTCAGGTGTCTCCCCTACCATCAGTCCTCGGTTTCCTCCTTACTTACAGCAGCAGTTTCAAATATTTTATGAATCAGACTTGATCATTTCAGATGACACAGAATTGATGTTGACCAGCCATCAGGCTGGTTTCACTCTGCTGATCTTTTTATAGTTTGTGATTCCAAGCAGGTATTAGCAGGTGGAAGGGGGAGGGTAGGATGGTGGTGGTGCGATCAGCTCACTTTGCAGCCCACCAGATAATGATTATGAGGATGATGAGTACGATGGAGCATACCATGGCAAGGATGCACATCTTCTTCCTGGATTTTTGCTGTGATAGAGGAAGTAGCAGGTTTACAGACAGGAAGTTGATTAAGTGGTGGTCTGAGCAGCCACTGTCCGACACCCACCTGGTAGTACGCTGCTCTCTGAAGCTGCTCCGCTCCTCGTTCTACATGAACCTCAGCGTTCTCCACATTCGCCTCGATGCTGTCTGCAAAGAACACCACATGAAGGATAAACCAGTTTCTTCACGACTGCTGAAATGTCACATTGTCAAAGTTAAATCTGAAATCCTGACCAGAGGTTATAATAAGACTCTAAATGGGCCAAACTTAGTCCAAATGTTCATTAACAGATGATTTTTATGTCATCAGTCATATTCTGACTGGAAATATACAATATGGAACAATTAATGCTTTGCTCTGAATTAGTTATTTCTCACTAATTATTTCTCACGCTGCGCATGCTCAGGATGGGGGATTGAATTTAAGTCAAGATTAGATGTAATTGGCTTCTATAGCTAGGCTCTTAGATTAAAAAAAAACTGGTTTGTACAGGGTTCCTACATATTTTTACAAGTTAAATTTAAAACTTTTTAAGACCTTTTTAAGAAAACTTAGGACAGAATTTAATGCCCATTTCACCGCCACATTGGCAAAAAATGAATGACTCCTAGAATTAAAGAAAATGCATATATTTACATCAGCTGTGACTGATTATTACAATGACCTGGGTTTGTATGTAAACTGCAATGCTTCACTTAAACTGCTTGAAAAATGTGTATAGCACCTTACAACACAAAGCAATTCAAATTCTTTTTATCAATACCAGCACAGCCAAGAATGCTAAAAACTACACAGCGTTTTATTTATAGTCTTAGTCTAGATAGACGGTTTATACTGAGTTCTTATATTAAAACAAAACAGTCTGAATATGTCATAGCTGCTCACTGTATCATGTAGAATTTGGCCGTGATGCGACCGCACACAGACCAGACACAGGTGAGCAGACTTCTGCCAGCACGGCATACAGTCATCTACCACCTAAAAAATCACACACAAAATAATAATAATAATAAAAAAAAAACTACCAGGAAGTGAAACACTAGCTCTCCATCGAGGAGCAACCAGAGTATTTCTCCAGTGGCTTCCCCTAGGCATTCGTAACTCTAGCCCCGAACATTTCACATCACGAATGTTTTTTTTACACCCCAATTTGGTTTGCCCCCAATAATTGACATTTTCATTGGAAATAAATGGAGAAGGAACGAGGTTGTCTCCCCTGTGTCTTGCCCATAAGTTTAAAAATAAAAAAATATATCCCCTTTCAAAGTTTGCAAACATTGTGACGCTATTTGTGGGCGGAGCTTAGCCAGGAGGCAAAAGTGGAGGCTAAAAGACATGTTGTCAAGTGGCAGCTAATAATTTTCAGTGGCATTTTAGTAAATGTAGGGGTTTTAAGCAAGTGGTTCAGTCTCGGAACTGTTGGAATATGTACAGTCTCTCTACGGGACCGTGACAGCTATTTTAGCAAATTAGATCGAAGCAGGCGGGCTAATCCCTACATCTTACGGGATTGGCATGAAGATCTTTTGGGACTGGTGACGATCGAGTGGCCAGACATGTACTACATGTACCTAATCGAGACACCATGTGTGTACAACGAAAAGAAACTCAAAGCATATAAATCGCTTGATGCTTACAACTGTCACAAATGGGCACGTTCCAATAATAAAATACATCACCATCATCACCAATCTTTGTGCGCTGCGATTTTAAGTTTAACATTTATGCGCTTGCTAATATCCAACATTTTCCTTTGTAATGTAAAATTTTGCTAATTTGGACTCAATAACAATCGCTTAACATTCCATTTATCTTTCCTGATATAAAGTGTGCACTGCAAACACGAGAATTGTTGATTATCGTCTCTGTCCAGTCCTTTTGACTTACTGCATTCAGCTATAATTGTCTTAGTTTTTTTGGAAATGGAAATGGACTTGTACTTATATAGCGCTTTTCCAGTCAGCTTGACCGCTCAAAGCGCTTTACACTACTTTCTGAGCTGGTGTCCTAAAAAACTTTAATTTACTGCCAGGAATTTTGTTCCTCCTATTCTGGCACCCAAACACACGACAAGACGACATTTTTAAGTCAGAATAACTTGAGATAGCTCGTTTCTACAGTGTTTTTTACTGGCTTTCCTCTGTTTTTGCCTCCGGATACAGTAGTGACGTCACTGATTACGTAGGCCATGAATGGGTCTATTGAAGCACATATTGCAGTATTTCGCTTTAAACAAGGTACCACAATGCTCAAGAACGCTTAAATAAAAAGCCTTTTTTACTGCGTTGGTTCACAAAGATTCCGCTACGAGGGTGTGGGCTCAGCCCCCAATGTTCCCAGGTCCATGAAACACCCCTGTATTTCTCTCACTGCGAAGTTGATAAAGGCGTGCACATCACGGAAACGCACCCAGCTGAACAGGCTGAAAGTTGTAATGAGTGGCATTGAGAGAGAGGGTGGTGTGTGTGAAGGATGAGTGGGCATGATGACTTGTCCTTATTACTGGAGTGGTATCACCTGTGGCGGAGGGGAGGGGTGAGAAGTATGAAAAGGAGCTGTGTGAGCGGGGCCGATGGTGCTGGAGAGTGGAGCTTGGCGTGTGTCTAAGGGCTGAAGCCCCACCAGGCGAACTGTAAGCGCTCAGGGAATTGGTCTGGTTGGGAGGGAGCCAATCGCAGCCAAGTAGGGCAGCCGGCGGTGAAGACAGCTAGAGGGGCTAGCGGGTTAGAACCGATAGGCTGGCTAAGTGGGGGTTAGCTAGTGGGGGGAACTTAGGAGCGTGACCTTGCCACTCTCCTGAATGAGCAAGAGCCCTACTGCAGTCAGTGGAGGTGTCTCGCAGCGCTGGACCAGCATTCCCGGGGACTGTCATCTTCATTGGGCCGGACCAGCGCCAAGCTCAGACCCCAGGGGAGGGTCTCGAAACCTGGGCGAGTTAAGTATTTTTTATCTTTATCTAGTACTAGGTGTGTGTGGGTGGGAATGTGTGTATGAGTGGGAGGGTGGGGTCTTGTTGGTTTTAGATGTAACAGCCATTTAATTCCCTGGTGCAAGAAGCAGCGGCAGAGTGGAGCGCGCTGGGCCAGACATGCGCATAGCTTGCCTATTGACCACAGGTGTGTGCGAGTTTTCTGGTTCAGTGTAGAACCCTAATGGACTGATTGACATGTAACGGATTTGCATTGCAGTGCTTCGCTTCACAGGGGTGTGGTGTAACAGAGTGGTTTGCAGTGTACGCGAAGCACGCTAGCTGTGCAGCTGGAAGCGGCACACCTTCTGTCTTTAAGACTGTGGACTCCCAGGGCAAATGCGAGCTGTTCTTATATTTGTAGTCTTATAATAAAGGTTGTAATTCTTCTGACCACATTGTGTTTTCTGTTCCTGGGGTAGACATCTTGAGAAGGCATTTCTTTCAATTACTGAGCATTACAATACCGATGGACGACGTCACCTTGTTGTGTGTTGCCAACAAGAAAATAATTTTGAAAAGTTTATAATTAAAAGGCAATCGAAGCCGTCAGGTGCTGCCTCCAGAAATCGTAGGAAGGAGGAAAAACTAGCTCAGGTGTATGTCTGAGTTACTGAACATTAAGGCAGCGTGTGTTAAATTTTATTTTGACTTTGACAGTGGGCTAACGCTAGCTAAGATGGATACTTTTGTACTGTAACAACAATATCTGAACAACATAATTAAAGCACCACCTATATTATGTCCTAAAAAGCACGTCATAATCACAAAATAAAGGTTTGACACAACTTGCAAAAGCAGTATTGGAAGGGTAGGCTACTGCTATTTAACGTTACTGCTCTAAAACATTAATGTGTTAAACTTGCATTTTTCCAGATGCGCTGATAAAATTTTTGCAAATATTTGGATCTTTAGGAGTAGATCTAAACGAAGAACACTTAATAAAGAAATGTCATAAAGATGATTGAATACAGACAGACTGCCTGTCTGTGTCTCTGAGTGGTGGGCCTCGTGTCTGGAAGGGCATGAGGGAAGGATCTTTAAAACTACACACTTTGTGTTTCAACTTGCATATGAAACTCGCTTCAACAATTTGATTTGATTGCTTGATTTATTTGTTTTACACAGTGACATTATTTAATTATAATTGTAGCAGTTTTAATAGTTGAATGTGTTTGATTGCACCGTTTTACGTTGTTTTAGGATTTGCACTTTTGCCATTTCTTGCCCTGGACTTTTGCACTAAATGTTTGTTATTTTAAAGTGTTTTTTAGTTTGTGCTATTTATCATTTTACGTAGCAGTTTGTTTAGTTTAAAGTGTTTCAGTGTGACTTTGTTAATAAAGAGACAAGAATTTGTACATTAGTTACGTTACACAACACGATGGCGGCGCGCAAGGACGCAGCGGCTTACGGCTCTCTACCAAAGTGCTCTTTCTTCCTTTTTTGTTTCAAGCTTTTTCTTCTTTTTTAACACCATGGGCAATGCAAACGCCCTGTACACTCGACAGATGCTTTTGGATATCGGAGCAAATCACCACTTATCTGTTTCGAG
>JBAMHW010000019.1:158728-184257 GCA_037177495.1 Rhadinocentrus ornatus | reverse complement strand
TATCTATCTATCTATCGATCTATCTATCTATCTATCTATCTATCTATCTATCTATCTATCTATCTATCTATCTATCTTTCCCCCCTGCTGCCTCATCTGGGGGAGGTTCGAACTTGGGGGCGATGGCCTTTCTGTGTGAAGTTAGCATGTTCTCCCAGTGTATGCGTGGGTACTCTCACCGTTAAAAGATATGGATGTTAGGTAATTGGTCACTCTAAATTCTCCCGAGGAGTGAGCATGGATAGTGGTTTGTCTCTTTGTGTTTGCTCTGCAATGGACTGGTGACCTGTCCAGGGTGTACCTGCCTCTCACCTGGTAAAATGCTGGGATAGGCTCCAGCTTAAGGTGGATTTATGCTAGCACAGCGTTTGTGTCACCGCCGTAGGCTCGTCGTAGCTCCGCAGAGACTTAACGTGCACCGCTTCCAGACCTGACGTGCACCCCTAATACGCAGACAGTTAAGGTGGATTTATGCTTGCGCGTGCGGTCGGTTACGGCGTAGCTGACGCTGGTGAGTTTGCTCTCACACTCGAGTGTGAGAGCAAACTCTCCTAATCTGCAGTGGTATCGGCCGGTAAACTCACCAGGTCTGAGTTCTTTTGATGATTAACTTCAGTTCGGTAGGTATTTTCTTTTTTAAAACAACAATAGCGTCCAGTATGGTTCCGTGTCTTGATTAGCTTGTGGAAGAAAACGAAGAAATAATTCGATCAGCCTCTCATCAACTTGATCCACTGGTTATTGTTTTTATAAACTGTGGATACCAGAGAAATTGAGGAAGAAGATCCAGATGTCCGGCAACACGTGATCCCAAACTGACCAATCACAAGGGAGAACTTCCGCGTAATCGTCTGCGTAGCAGGGGTGCACATCAGGTCTGAAAGAGGTGCGCGTTGAGCCTCTGCGGAGCTACGCCAAACCTTTACGCAGACACCGCGCAAGCTTACATCTGCCTTTACGCAGAGGTAATATACACTGCCAGAAGCACTGCTGCCGCTGCTTTCACTCTAGTGGTAGCATGAGACCACAACCCACACAAGTGGCTCAGGTAGTGCAACTCAACCAGGATGGCACATCGATGCGAGCTGTGGCAAGAAGGTTTGCTGTGTCTATCAGCGTAGTGTCCAGAGCATGGAGGCGCTACACGAAGACAGGCCAGTACATCAGGAGACATGAAGGAGGACGTAGGAGGGCAACAACCGAGCAGCAGGACCGCTACGTCCGCCTTTGTGCAAGGAGGAACAGGAGGAGCACTGCCAGAGCCCTGCAAAATGGTCAAACAGTCAGAAACAGACTCCATGAGGGTAGTATGAGGGCCCCACGTCCATAGGTGGGGGTTGTGCTTACAGCCAAACACTGTGCAGGATGTTTGGCATTTGCCAGAGAACACCAAGATTGGCAACTTTGCCACTGTGCTCTTCACAGATAAAAGTAGGTTCACACTGAGCACATGTGACAGAGTGTGTAGACGCAGTGGAGAACGTTCTGCTGCCTGCAACATCTTCCAGCATGACCGGTTTGGCAGTGGGTCAGTAATGGTGTAGGTTGGCATTTCTTTGGGGGGCTGCACAGCCCTCCATGTGCTCGCCAGAGGTAGCCTGACTGCCATTAGGTACCGAGATGAAATCCTCAGACCCCTTGTGAGACCATATGCTGGTGTGGTTGGCCCTGGGTTCCTCTTAATGCAAGACAATGCTAGACCTCAAGTGGCTGGAATGTGTCAGCAGTTCTGGCAACATGAAGGCATTGATGTTATAGACTGGCCCACCCCTTCCTCAGACCTGAATCCAATTGAGCACATCTGGGACATCATGTCTCGCTCCATCCACTAATGCCACGTTGCACCACAGACTGTCCAGGAGTTGGCGGATGCTTTAGTCCAGGTCTGGGAGGAGATCCCCCAGAAGACCATCCACCACCTCATCAGGAGCATGCCCAGGCGTTGCAGGGAGGTCATACAGGCACATGGAGGCCACACACAGTACTGAGCCTCATTTTAACTTCTTTTAAGGACATTACATCATAATTAGATGAGCCTGTAGTGTGTTTTTACATTTTAATTTTGAGTGTGAGTTGGGTTAATAAATTTGATTTCCATTAATAATTTTTGGGTGATTTTGTTGTCAGCACATTCAACTATGTAAAGAATAAAGTGTTTAATAAGAATAGTTCATGCATTCAGATCTAGGATATGTTATTTTAGTGTTCCCTGTATTTTTTTGAGCAGTGTTTATATGCAGCTCATCATGGATCTTTGGAGTCTGCTGCAGGTTCAGGTCCTCCTGTATCTAACTCAGGCAGGATAATTTTAGAAAAAGCACGTAAAACTGATCTAACATTGCTTCAAGCTTCTCTTCTCCTTTACGCTGTTACCACACTCGCTACGTTTAATGGTTGTAACGAATGTTTATGTAGCTTGTGCACGCCCTGTGCACATTTAAAAAACACATCTCCGTCCTGCAATCACGGCAAAATCACAGGTCTCATCCATCTGTCTCGGTTCTTTGTCATGAATGTGCGCGCACAAAACCAGTAAGAAATCCGATAAAAGGAAACCCCTGTTTCTGTGGTTAAACTGAGAACAGCGCATCTTCTTTTCATCCTGTTGGCAAAACCAGTTTAGTCCTCCTCTTAAAAGATTTCAGAAAACCGCCAGAGATCCTGTTCGCCCCCCGGACTTTTTTGTTGGGTTTTTTTTTGCTCCAATGGAGGTGACATGACTCTCCATTCAGACACAGACAACAACAGTCCATCTGACCAATCACATCTCTCTCTATCTCCGCCGCGGAAATTAAAGACCAATTAGCTGCCGAGTTCAGTCTGCTGTGAACAGAAGCAGCCAATCAGAGACCTGTCTGTACTTCACGGAGAAGCATTCTGACCAATCAGCTTCCAGCCTAGCTGTGAGGAGCGGATGAAAGTCTGCGGAGGCCCAATCAGCGGCTCAGAGCTGGCTGCCGGTGCCGGGGACTGGTGGTGAGAATCCGCTGCAGCGTCAGGAGGACCGGACCGTGAACCCGGAGACGGTACACACTGAGGCGAAAGCAGACACAGGTGAGCCCGGGGATTTTCTGAAGGCCCGGCTCGGGTCGTGTGTGTGTGTAAAGGGCTGGGCCAGGGTCGGTATAGCGGGTCGGGCGGTGGAAGAGCTGCCGTGTCGCGGTGCTGCCGGTGGGTCTGATTCCGCTGTCAGACAATAGAGCGCGGTGGTTTGGCTGTTTATTGATGCAGGCTGACATGTTGGCGACCAGAACTGCCGCCTCCTACTCCAAATTCTACTTTAAAGGTGTGATCGGACCAGAACCAATGGTCGGTGTTTAACGGTCGGATGGTCGTCTGTGTTTTTACGGTAATGGCAGAGATCATCTCCGTGTGATTACACGGTGATCGAAGCGTTGTTCGGAAAGCCTCCAATCCTTTTCATTGTTTGATCCGGATTCTCAAGGGGTTAACCGAGGCTAGAGAAAGCTGTGATCCTCCGAACAGCCGCTTAATAATGCTCAGTTAAAGAGAACGGGCACCAGAGGGGAGGTTAAAACGGTTTTTTATTCCCGCACGGCGGAAAGCAGCAGCGGCGGCGTCAGGCGGAGGCCGGGGGTGCTGATGGCCCTCGGCAATTAGGAAGAAAAACTCCAAATGCATCAGCCATTTACGTGGAGACTCAACTGCCTCCATATGCACCTAAATGGCTGCCTGGCGCCTGACAGCAGCATTTGAGCGTGAGGAGGCTCCATCCAGGCCGGATGGCTGAATGCTGCTCAGCATTCACACACCAAGCAAACTGAGAGATTTAATGTGTGATCTGATTATTCTGCTGCATTTTGCTGTTTGTTCAGGAGAACTGATGTTTCTCTGCTGCTGCACAGAATTTACATGGAAATGGATCTCAGATGGTTTTCATCGCTTTTGGTTATGATGGACAGTTCAGAACTTCATCTGGCCAGACTCCTGATCATATTTTTCACCTTTATCTCAGACTTAATGTTTTAGAATGCAAAAATCATACAGATATATATTTGTAATTTAGAAACAAAAGAAACTAACAACAACCAGTAAGTGTATTAAATCCATTCAGCTCCAATTCGTTTTCAGGATTTCACACGTTTTTATCTGAATGTGGGAATAAAGACAACAGAAACCTGGGAGCTCCCAGCCCTCCTCTCATGCTTCTTGTAGGTTTGTATGAATGAAATGTCCCTGCTGATGAATGAACCATACTGAAACCTTTTATTACACCAAATCCTGGTCAGCCTCCCAGTGAAAGTTTCAGACAGATTAAACAGATTTTTGTTAGATATATGTCAGGTTCTTGAAATTTCTTATGAACGTAGATTGAGCCATCTGTTGTACTGGAAGTTATTATATGTTCCTGTAGTAATAGTATATGAAGTAAAATTTCATTTTACATGTATCAACAAAGTATCAAAGTATTTTATACATCTTGAGAAACTGACTGAAACATTTTAATACTGGAATGAGGGGGAAATTTTTTTGCTCTGCATTTTACCCATCCTATTGGCACTAGGAACATCATTCAAGGGGTTTAGGGCCTTGCTTAGGGGCTCACAGTGGTTCACCTTCATTGCCATTCCAGGAACTTGAACCTGGACACTCCAGCCCCAAGTCCACCGCTCTAACCACTTAGCCACCACTCTCAGAAATGTATCACCAAACAAGAAAATACAGAAGCAGTTCGGTAACATTTTAGTTTGTGCTCACAGATAGAAAACCAGCTGTGTAACAACAGACAACGAATGTCGTGATTCCTTAATTTCACAGTTGATCACAGTATTAAATGTCATGAGTAATTAATCATAAAGATCCCTCAATATCATGACTTACCATGTCAGATCATATCATGAGATCAGAAAGGAAAACAAAGTTAAACAACATCTGTGTTGGTTTGTTTTCCTTTCATGTAAGAGTTGGAAAGCACAGCAGAAGAAGGGTAAGTCCTTCCAAGTTAACAAATTAAGTTGAATGTCTTTGTTTCTAGAAAAAAATGAGCAAAGTGTCATTGTGGAGAACGACTTGCACTTAAAAAACGAAAATGCATCCAATATGTTTCACCTCCTGCAGGATAACCAGCAGCTTTGTACCACAAAGTAAAGGTAAATGTTCTGTAACTGGGTTAAATGATAATGTTTATGCAACGTAACACTGATAGTACATTTTATTGTGTTATTTTAATAATTATGTGTGACTGGTTGGACTTACAGCAACGTATTGAGTTAATTTACTGAGCATTAAATTATACAAATGGACAGACTGAAAAATATAACCTAATGGATCTTTTCAAACATAACCAACTTGGTGTGAGGACACCTTTTAAAGCCCATTTATGCTCAACGCAGATGGACGGACAGTTTCATCCATCTTCTGCATTGGTTACGCGTATAATTTTGGTCTGTTTTCAGGGAGCTTAGTGGAAGTTACTTCTGCTTGAAGCAGAAGACGGAGCAATAAGTTATGTCCCTGTTCTCGATATGTTTTTAGAAAATAGTTGTTGGTTTTTTGTTATATATAATTTAATGTGACCTCCATCAAAAAGCATTGTTAAACGTCTACGGCCCAGAAGAGGAAGATGTGACATCAGCACAGCATGCTTTCTTTACAGAAGTAAACATAGATGCTACATGTGTCAACGTGTGCATATGAGATTGTACGTTGTTGTTCAGTCAGAGACAACAAAATGATGATATAGCATGGTTCCGTCTTTTGTTTACATTTGATCTTCTTGCTTTGTCCAGAGCAGAACTGTGATGTTTGTCTCACTTCATTGGCATAAGGTCAAATAAAATATGGCATGATTGTTCAGACTGAGGACGCTTTGAAAAACATCGGATATGGATCTGATTCAGGACCACATATGGAAGGTTGGATCAGAAAAAAATCTGGTCTGTGCTGTTTAGACTGTCATATAAAGATCAGACATGGACACATGGAAAAAACCGTGAGAACTGAGCGACTTTTACCTGCAGTGTGAACGTAGCCAAAGCTTCTCATTTCATCCATGCAAAATATCCGTACTTTCCCGTCTGCAGCAGGAATATCATCATTATAGATTTTTATTGGTATGATTTTTGTCAAATTAATAATCACTATATTACAATTTTCACAATTATTCTGCAATAATGAATTGAACACTATAAATGTGTAAAATCACAAATACTTATTATAGGTCTTTAAGACTCATGTTAATTAAATCTGAGTATCTGTGAGGTGTATTTATTGAGATAATTTTGGCAGTGATTGTTCCATAGCCATGAAATTTGGGAAAGAAGTGTGCTTTTTAATTAATTTTGAGATTGTTGACTTTCATCTCTATCCACTGTATTTTGACTGTGAGATGTAGTGTTGTAAAAAACACAATTCTCAGATACTAATTAATACTGAAATTTAGTATCTAGTTAAATATCAATATTTAAATGCCACTTTTGGCATCTGCTGGTTCACAGAAAGGACCAGCCACCTCTTCCCATTTTCAGCAGACACTGCAGCAGGCAGCTACCTGGTGGACCCATTATTTTCAGTTTTGCTAAAAGTAGCAACTTTGTTTCTCATATAATTCTTCTCAATGACCAGCAGGTACCGCTGCAGGCCACGCCCCCTGTCCAAATACGGTCACAAGAGGTTGGCTCTGCTTTCAGCAGCAGTCCCATTTTCCATCTGCAGTCAGAGCAGATGCTCACCTCTGCTCTATAACAAGAAAAAAAATCAAAAATCCATCCTTAGTATCGGTACTGTTTATTCATTTTAGAATGGTGACAAACCCGGAGAGATGTTTTTATCTTGTTGGGACTGTGAACTACCAGATTTCTAACATAGACGTCCAGTTTGACCACATCTTTCTGCTTTTAATTAAAGTGAAAAAAGATTTTACCTGTATTTTCTCATTTCTCTGCAGGAAACCTATTAAAGCTTAGTAAAAACAAAGTCAACAGAATTGCCTTTTATCTGGTTTTCCACTGAGTAGCAAACAGCCTCATGAATAAAACCTGAACAATGGAAGAATTTTCAGAATTTCTGTCAAAATTCAGGAAAACAGACCCCTGGGACATAAAATCTAAAAATAAAATGTAAAAATTGTTCTCATATGGACAGTGGGGACTGTGCCCGGCATGTGCATGGTGTTAATGAATAATGGATTCACAGCAAAGTGCTTTGGGTCCCTTGAAAGAGAACTAAAGGAATCTAATCTATTATTACTTAAAAATCCATCTTCTCGCTTATTAGTCATATAGGCAAGCTGGTGATACTTATAATAAAGTAAAATGTGTTTTTGGACTAATGAATTGTGTATTAAAAACTGGTAGAGGATCAAAACTTGCATCTAAAACGTTAATTCTTTATAGGGATTCATTAAATCAGGATATAAATGAAAAGATAACCCTTTCATTGAAGGGAAATTAAGAAAGAAAAAATATTTTATCTTTTTTTGCAGCTTAAATTAAATAAAAACAACTTAAGTGAAATATTTTAATATAAAATGGTGCTGGGCAACGATTAAAATTTATTAATTGTGATTCATTGCATGAAATATTGCGATTAATAGTATTGTTATGCACAAAATTCCCTTTTCCTTTAAAAGAAAGCCTATTGCTACATGAAGAAAATGCATTAAATTCTGGCTTACAAACAATAAATCAGGGGTCTGCAACCTGCGACTCCCGAGCCACAAATGGCTCTCTGGACCTTCCACAATGGCTCTTAATACATGGCTTAATACATATAATGTTTTTAAATATATATATATAATAAATACAGGTTATTAGCAATTTTTCAGTTTTTTTATGTAATTTATGCATTGAATTTCCATAACATAATGACACTAAAAATAGCAGTATTATATATGTATTTTTTTAATCTATTTTTTCGTGTCATTAGGTTGGAAACTCTGGGCTTTTTTTGATTTATTTATTTTTTTTATCAAACATCATTTTTCAGAAATAAATACATCCCATAGAAGAAAGTCTGTCTATCCTTTCTTTGCAAAGGTTTTTTGTTTTTCTTTATTTTAAAACTTTAAAAAAAGAAATAAAAATGTGGTTCTTCAAAAATGAACATTTTCTGTAGTAGATATTTATCAAAAATAAGTTGTTTTTTCAAAGGTCTTGTAACATTGTATCTAAACAAGTTTTATTTAGCTGGGCTAAGGGAAAAATTGCTCTTTGTGCTGTTTGCAGACCCCTGCACTAAACACATAAACACATTTAGCAACAGTTTTTTAACAGAAACAATTAAAATATTTCTTAAAATATAAAATCAAATATTTATGACAAAGAAGGATGAAATGTTCAGGATTTACTAACTAAAAGGTAAAAAGTCTTACAGAAAAACTTTGTGAAGCACTGAGTTTGTGGGGGAATGAACCCCACCTCCATTTGACAGTAGACCGGGAATTGACTGGGAAACCGCTTGTCATAGTAACAGTCAGTTTGAACTGCTGTCTGATTAAGTAAAAAGCATCGTGTGTGTTCTAGTTCTGATCCACTGACCTCTGATGTCCATTATTGTTGATTTTTGTAAACTTTGTGAACAAAGTGTCGTCTGACGAAGAGTTGGTTGTTTTGCACTTTAAGAAGAGCCATCTTCCTAACAAGCATCAGTATCAGCAGGAGAACAGCTCGGTCTGCCTGGTTGCCGACCATCAGCTGGGATGGGTCAGAGATCTAGGAAAACCAAAGCTTCTCAGGTTGTCTTAACATGTCTCAAGTCCAGGTAGGACATTTATGTGTCTGTGTATCCTGTGCTCATTTCCTCCTTACTGAACTCAGTGAAAAACAGCAGCGTATTAAAACGTCAGAGATTTATTAAAACTCCTGCGATCAGAGCAATGCGCTCTCGATTAAGAAACGCGCTGTTGACTTGGTAAATATGCTCCTCAAGGTATTTGGCTGAGATGTAACGCCATAGTGGTAGTTGTGGACAAGGTCCAGTATAGCCTCTAGCTTATATATGTTGACAAACGTTGATATGAGGATGTTTTCTAAACAGCCTCTGATGTTGCACACCTGAAGTCGATTGTTTTGAAGTTACTAAAATCATCTTGACCGTATCGGGTTTGAACACCAAAGTAAAATCCGAAACCGAAACAAGATGTTTTTTTTTATTAATTCATCATTCATTCTTACAATTCATTTATAGATTGACTTTTTTTTAAGGTTATCTATTTTATTTCCCAGGTATTTAATGCTTTGTTGCATGTTTTTGGAAATTCATCTGTTGTAAAGTTAAACATATAAGGATAAAATCTTGTGAAACAGTAAAATGTTCTGCCTGTGATTCATATTTTTGTTGGTGTAAGCGTTAATGAAGCAAAAATTAAGTTGATTTATTAATTTATTTTATTTTTTAATCGGTAATTGGACATTTTTTCTGCCAGATATCTGAATCGGTATCTGCCTCAAAAAATCTATATCGGTCGGGCCTTACTATAGATGTCTTTTTCCAGAGCCGAAGACAAATTTCCACTTCATGGATGAAATGGACAATAAAGTAGTCTGAGTTAGTCATTTTGGGAAATACCGCCCCCTAGTGAGCAGTTGTCATAACTGTGTGACGTTGTCCAGGTGGTTTGGTCCTCTTCAGTAGTTTAATGTGAAAGCAAACCAAAGGAAGGTGGGACATTTCCTGCCCAATTAATCAGTTCCCTGGACTATCCTAGCGTGGATGAAGGCTAAACCTGAAAAGGATGTTTCAGCCGCAGCAGTTTGATTGTCAACTCGATACATTAAGAACATGGTGTGTGGGTGTGTGTGTGTTGGGGGATGGGATGAGGATGTTAAGAGCTGGTATTATAACATGAGGTTCCAGCTCTGCTTAACAGAGACAGATGAGTGTGAGGAAGGTGAAAAAGAAGAATGGATCAAACCTTCTCTGGATGTCAGATTTTTCTGTCTCTTCCTCATTCCCCCCAGCCCCCAATCCCACCTACCACCACCACACCTTCACCTGATTGGCTGGTGTACCAGGAACAAATGAAACTCTGGGCTTCAGCTACATTTAAGGGCCTCTAAGCGTGTTTATTTTTACTGTGGAAGGGGAGGAGGGTCTAAGAACCTGGGGGAGGGTAGAGGATCAGGGAGGGTTTCTTTGTGTTACTGTACAGGCGGAGGGTGGGGGGGGGGGGGGGGGTAAATGTTAAAATTCTTCCTTCTGTTGGAATGCTGTGATGGAAGAGGCAGAAAATTGTATCTGCTGTTTTCAGCTGGTTTGTTTCCATGTTTTGTCTATACTGTCAGACTGTCCCTCTGAACCCTGCTGAGAGAAATCTTTAATTTTTCCACAGATTTCTGATGTTTGACCTCCATCCCATCACCTTTTGCTGTTGCAGTGTGTGGCAGAGTAGATCTGACAGGGTGGAGTGGGTGATGGAGGTCTGTGTTTGAGTGAGAGAATAACAGTCTTGATATTATGTAAAGGCTTGTAGAGGAGGAGGAGGGTTTCTGACGTGCAGCTTGAGGCTGACCATGATTGGATCATCAGCCCCGTTCACAGCAGTTCATTAACCCTTAACACTCCTCTAGATCTCAGGAGCCCCAAAATGCTGTCACTTATGTTGTCTACAGTTTCTCAGAAATGGTAGTGTGTCACTCTATGGGGCAAATTGTGATCATTGTGAAATTTGATTTTGGATTAACTTAGTACACGTTCTATTGAGTTTAATGTATCTTTTTGCAATAAATTTAAAAAAAAATTAATTGCAGTGTCATTTAGATTACTTACTTTCTTCACACACACACACACACACACACACACACACACATATATATATATATGATATACACACATATATATATATATATATATATATATATATATAAATAAATATATAAAATAAATAATTACCTGCGTCTCCAGCAGCCTCATGGTCCCTCATCCCAGTTTTCCTAATGAACTATGTTTTATGGAAATGTTTTGGATCTTGGTTGTAATAACCTTTTCTCTGTCTGGTCTCCTCCAGGATGGAGCGGATGTCTGATGAGGCGTTGAGGCTTAACCTGTTAAAGCGAGGTCTCGAGTCACCCAGCGAGCGAGAGGAGGCACTGGCCAAACGCCTGAAGATGGAGGGTCACGAAGCCATGGAGCGCCTCAAGATGCTGGCTCTTCTTAAACGCAAAGACTTGGCTGACTTAGCAGCCCTGGAGGTCCCAGGGGCCCTGGGAGATGTGAAGGGCCCTGGAGCAAGCACTATTCACCACCAGAGCCTAATGGGTGCAGCTTATGAGGAGAAGCATAATGGAAGTCTGAGGTTTGGAAGTCACAGTAGCCATGTTGGAACAAGTAAGAATGGGAAGGAGAACATCATTGATGAGCCTGTGGACATGAGTGCTGGGAGAAGATGGTGAGTGTTTCCATACAAAATACTGTGAAGAGAGGGAAGCAGTTTTCTCTGAGAAACTGAAAATATACAACTCCAAATCAGAGAAAACCGTGATTAAATTAGGAAAAAACAGTCTTTCTTTAAGGTAGAGTAGGAGATGTTTTCCAGGAGCATATTTTACTATATTGCTTAAAATTCCCTTCACACCCTGATTACAGCCAATTAATTAAATGCTTAAACACAAAAATAAAAAAAATCTTGTCACCTGTTGAACTAGTTTTTAGTTGAACTAAAAAAAAACACCATCCAATCATTTTAACTCGATCTAAAAGATTGGTTGGTGATATGTCTATCAAACGCAACTGCCATTTGTCCCTCCCCCTTGACCCCCCTGCGCCTGCCCTTCTTCATGCACGAGTTGCGCACTCTCAGACGCTTGGAGCACTTGTAGAGGCAACGAAGCAAGAGCTGGAGCTTGGCTAGCTTACTACGTTGTAGTTATGGTACACACTTTTTACACTGCATAAGGGACATTATGGCAGAAAAAGTGCCGATATCGAGTCGGAAAAGGCTAGTTCAAATAAACCAAAAGCTATGAGAGAGCAGAGCAACAGCAGAGTGTTAACAAATCGATGCTGGCTGGCGCTCGTGAACCCACAGGAACAAACATTGCACGTTTCTTTGCTTTACGCTGGCTTCCTGCCTGTCAAAGAACTGACTTCAAAATCCTGCTGTTAGTTTACAAAGCACTGAATGGTTTAGGACCAGAATCTATTCAGGATCTTCTGGTACATTATGAACCAACCTTTATTTGTATAGCACATTTCATTCACAAGACAATTCAATTTGCCCTGCCCTGCCTTGCTTTGCCTCTTGAGGCGTGGCTTCAGGGGGAAGTCTGAATCAACTGTAATTTTATTCATAGAGCACCTTTCATGCACAAAGCAGCACAAAGTGCTGTACATAATAAAAACAAATTGTGCATATTAAAAACAAAATTTTAAAGCCCTGAAGAAATGGGTTTGGGCTTTTGAATTGTGTATTTTCAAAATGTAGCTTGCTCGAACTGTTTTTCCAGGATGTCCTACCCTACCTCCACTTTAATTTTGATGCAGATCACTTTCATTTGATTTCTTCACATCTATGACCTGCAACATTCCTGAAAATAGTTGGTTAAGTGAATATTCCTACTCTGTGACATTCCCAATTTTTTCTCGCAACACTTCCAACACATTCTAACATTGAGGAACAATGTCCTCAGGTTTACTCCAGAACCAGTCCATTACCCGAATCCTCCTCTTTCTCAGCCATGCTGCTGTAATATAGCAGAATGTGGTTCTTCATGATCCAACCCAATACTATCACACAACTCCGATCCAACACCATATCATTATAGAACAGGTGTATAAAAGTCACAGAAAGTATCACAAATTTTTTAGTGTGTATTATATATATATTATTAAAAGTGTATGGAATTTTTTCCCCTGAACCTTCTGTTCAGATGATATTGACAGAAATATTTTTTCCTGGTTTTCCGTGTAGCGAGGCCGAGCATGACAGACAGACTCCATCTCCCGATGTCATCATCCTGTCGGACAATGAGGCGTCCAGTCCCAGAACAACACCGCGGCCTGAGGAGCACATGCACCAGGCCAACCTGGACATGTTCAAGGTGAAACCAGCTGCAGCGTAACACATAATGTTTTAAACCTGAGAAACTTGTCAAAAGATGGAAGAACTGATCTGGGAAATCTAGCTGGAAAAATTATAGCGCTTACTCAGTTTTAAATTCCATTGTGAGACATTCATAAAGATGTATAACAGAAATTGTGTTATCTATATTGATGGTTGAAGATGCTGCAGTCAGGCAGACAACAGTGGTGAGTTCATGTGATGTATGACCAGCTGTTACAAGGAATCAGTGAGTCCATTTACATGACTTTAACTGCCGAGCGGTGGCCCTTTACTTTTTAGGAGCTTGTCTAATGTGTTCTGGATTCTCAAGAGTTCAGTGGAATCGCCCTTTGCATATATGCTCCGCGTTGTTTATTTGTGTGTTGACAATGCTCTAGAGACGTTCTTTCTGACATAGCTCTGTGTTTGCTGGAAACCGACCAATCAGAGGATAAGATGCATCAATCACAGTCTCCACCATCACTGTCCACAGTCAAAACTCGAGCGAGTGAGGACTGTTTAGTCGAAGATACATTGACAGAATTAAGAGCGTGCTGGTCACCGCTACACGATATTTGTCCACATGTGTACGCAGTGGATAGGTGGGCTCTCACAAGGGTGATTCTTCTCTTGCAAACATTGTGTAATGCCTCCTCACGCTATTTTCACTACTAGTTCAGGTACACGCGCCCGGTGTTTAACATGCATTTTAAAGGTGTGGCACTAACAATATAGCCGTGAGTCAATGTAGGGCTTATAAAAGCGGCCATCTGTTAATGTCATTGATGGGGTTTTTGTGTTTTAGGGTAAGACCGGGGAGGAGCGGCACCAGATGATCAAAGCTCTGAGAGAAGAGCTTCGTCTGGAGGAGGCTCGCCTCGTCCTGCTCAAGAAGCTCCGACAGAGTCAGATGCAGAAGGAGAATGTGGTGCAGAAGGTCTGTACTGGTTCTGACCCTTTTCACACAGTTCTAGTTCAGAGTGACCAAACCCTGCATCAGCAGTGGTTCAGCTGTGGTTCCCGGACCCAACAACTGTCATCAGTTCATCAGTCTGACCATTAACATCAGGAAGTTCCATCCTGTCCTCATCCAACAATACCTGTTGTTGGATCCGATGAAGAGGAATCATCCTGCAGTAACGTGGTTACAGATCCGATTCCTGATGTCAGTCCTTTCTGAGATGGTTGGATCTGCAGCATCCATACTGCCGGAGTGGAGTTAAACTCTTCGTTGTTTTCCTGATGCTGCTGTAGATGTAACTGACCACACTGCTGCTTTGAACACTGATTTTCAGAACAAAGATCAATCCTTCAACCTCAGAAAAGTTAAGGGTGAGAAAGGAAGCATTAAATACAGCTAAGTTTAAATATGTTTACACCCACAAACATGGAGATTTATTTACACACCTAAATTAACAGTTTTTAAAGCAGTTATGTAAAACCAGCTGATGATGTCTCTTCCCATTTTCTGTAGCAGCAGGTTTATCATCGGAGCACTGACGGGAACAGTTTGCTGTTCCTCATTTAAAAACAAGATGTCTTAGTTACATAAAGACCTGGATGACTGAATTTTTTCCTTGTAAATTCAGACAGACTGAGATGCTGTCCATCTTATGAAATTACTGTGGATGGTATTTCCCTGGCTTCCAGAGGAACCTCGGAGTTATTCTAGACCAGGATCTGTTCTTTGACTCACATATAAAATGGATTTCTAGGACCACCTTCATTGTTCTGTCCCAGAAATGTTCTGAAAGTCTCCCTCTGATCCAAAATGTTGCAGCAGAGAGTTCTGATGAGAATTATCAGCAGAGATTATATTACTCCAGTTTTATCTTCTCTTCATTGGCTCCCTGGTAAATCCAGAATAGAATTTAAAATTCTTCTCCTCACCTATAAAGCTCTCAGGGCCTAATTAACAAAAGGGTTGCACATGTTGCAGTTGATTTACTCTCGGGCGCACCAGCGTCTGGTAAATGGACAAAATAATGCACTCAATCCATTTAGCAAGTTTGCCCTTGATGAACATGCAAAATGGCATCTCCCAAAACATGATGATCAACGTAGCAATGATGATGTGATTTAGCAAAAATTAAACTGGTTGCACTGGCTGTTTTTGCATCTATATTTAGCATGTTTGAAATGCAGATGCAAACTGGCACAATTTTGTGCAGAAATGGCTGCAGTTGTGAGGAGGAGGCAAATATATTAACATGATATTATATTATCATGTGTAGATACATCAGTCTGCTGGCAGTGAGAGCCCCACCACCGCCTGTACCCCATCTTCTTTCCCTCTCTTAAGGGCAATAATGACCATCGTCAACCCAGATACAGCACTGACTAGATTAGCGCGCATCTCGTGCGTAAAGACACAATGAGCTGCACCAATTGCTAAATACTGGTCATCTCCTGTACCAGCTTCTACTTGTCTTATTTGCAGAGGTTTTAATATAAGCAATTTGTTTTGAAACTTTGTCTTATATCTTGTCACCTCCTCTAAACCTCATCTGGTGTCTTTGTAGTTTTGCAAACCCCATTTATTGTTTAGCACATACTCTTACGCCAACATACTTAGTAACATGCAAATCATAAAAAAAAACAACACTTACAATCTATTTGCATGCGCAGGCAATTTTGCACAGGGATCTTAGTAAATCAGGCCATTATTGACTAAACTGTTTGAAGACTGATCTGAAGGTAGATGGTGTGTCTGCTTCGTGACACCAAACTTGGAACTGAGAGGGGTCTGATAACTGAAGGTTCTGCCACCCATTTTACTTTTAGATCCTTGGTTTTGTCTGTGTGAATGTTTTAAGCTTCATCCTTGATTGAACAGAATTCAGTGGTTCTCCATCATCCTGGATGAAACCACCTGGAACATTAATGTTGTGAAGTTCAGGAAAGAAATCAGTGTTTGGGGATTGTTGACCTTCAGGTCCAAAGTTGGTTTTGGATGTTCTGGTCCAGCATGATCCCTAGAGTGAATCAAGTGGATCGCGATGACCGGTCCGTAACTTCAGTCCAGATGTTTGAATGTGACTGAGAGGATAAAGCGTTATTAGAGAGTAACTGTCGGCCATACTTACTCTGCTAAGTTCAGGTAGTTCTCACAGAGTGTTAACACCTGTGATATCTAACATATCTGCAGGTCCCGGTGGTCCAGAGCTCCTCTTCTTCTGTCCAGCCTCCTGCCATCCACTCTGGCCTGGGGAAGCTACCCGTGAGGCCTGGTCTACACAACCCTGAGCCACAGAACCTCCGAACTGCACAGGTATGTGGATGAATCCAGAACCCAGTAAGTAATAACACAAGCAAACAGTCCAAGTTGGATTATAGAGCCCTGGTGTTAGTTCATAGAAACAGGGCCAGAACCTGTCCACAGCAGTTTTCTCACTTGCAGCACTGTCCTAAAAATAGAAAGGTTCTGTTCCAATTCTCCAGTTTTTTCACCTGTGTGTGGGTGTGTGTGTGTGTGTGTGTGGGCAGTGTGTGTGTTTCGGCTCGCATCAGCTGGTTGTTAATGGACTCTGTGAGCAGGTTCTTCCCCCTCCTGTTCATGTTATGTACAACAGAACAAAGAGGTGTATGTGCTCCGCATGTAGAATGTTCTGAAGGTGCTTTTACACAGAGGCTGCATTCACACCAGGATAGTCCGGAGTTGGTCCGGTTGGGGACTCGGTTCAGTTGTGGGGAAGGAAGCATTCTTCCGAACTGAGATGGCGTTCACGCTGCACTTGTGTGTGCCAGGGTGATCTGTCAGACACTTCAGATGTTTTAGGGCCACTTTTTACTTTTGTTAAATGTTTTCCTCTGACATAAATGGTAAATGGTCCGTACTTATATAGCGCTTTTATTCAAATTGCTTTACAGTATATATCACATTCACCCATTCACACACACATTCACGCACTGATGGCGGTAGCTGCCATGCAAGGCGCTCACCACGACCTATCAGGAGCAATTTGTGTCTTGCCCAAGGGACATGACAATCTGACAAAAATATTTACATTTAAATGTAAAGTCCCCTGTTAATGTTTTCTGAGGTCTCTGAATACCCAGCAAACATCTGACCCAAACCAGCCTCTGCTCAGTCACTCATCTCTGAGGCTGGAAACGTGTTAAAGAAGAGGATGTTTCATTTTTAAAGCTTTTGTCTGGAAGACCTTGGTTCAAGTCCCAGGTGTGCCAACAAAAGTCCCTGGGTGCTGAAACATGACAGCCCACTGCTCTCTAGTAAATCTAGGGAAGGGTAGAATGCAGAGGCTAACTTTCTAAACCACCAACCTCACTGTTTATGTCCTTCAGGACAAAAAGTCTTTTGTTAAAACTTTGTTTTTGTTTTTAGGGTCATACAGTCATCCGGTCAGCCAACACAAACCTGCCACCCATGCTGATGTCTCAGAGAATAATAGCCCCCAACCCTTCCCAGCTGCAGGCACAGAGGGTCTCCTCAAAACCCGGGATGTCTCGTTCCGGCTCCAGCAGCATGGCCAACGCCGTCGGCTTCCAGCAGGTTGGAATTTCACTGTTTCTCATGTCTGACTGTCTGCTGACAAACAGGTCCAAGTTTAATACTGACAGAAAATTTTTATGAGGGACCAAACCTGCCAAAATCAAAAATAAATATAGAAATATATAAAAATGGCTCAATAAATAAATTGACAGCCATACCACGGAAAAGGGGAAGGTAAACGGTAGTTCAGGAAAAGTTCTAGCTTCAGCGAACGTTCACGGAGCATTTAGAAGCGGCACTAAATCAACCCTCTAACTACATTTGTCAACAAAACATTTGTTTTATACATATACAGAAAATGGGGCCATCAACATGAGCAATACCCAAAACAAAACGCCAAAGAATGCATTAATTTCTTCACCCCAACATAGTATCATATGAAACTAGAAAAGCTACACTTTCAGATGATACCAAGCATAATCTGGGCTGACCACCTCACATTAGTCTCAAAACAAACACAAAGCCAACCTTCACATGACACACCGAGAGCATCAGATTGCTTGTTTATCGCACAGTACGTCACCAAATCCCAAAACTATTCTTACCAAAAGCATTAAAAATTTTTTCCTTACCGTTTTGTGGTAATTTTCAGTCTATCCACACTATTCTTTCACCAAAATTCACAGCGTACTCGTCCATAGTAGTGAAACTGTGTCATTCTTCAGCATTCCCTTTGCTGCTGTTTCCTGCCATCTTGTTGATTTCTTGTGGCACTTGGGAGTTTAAATAAAGTTTGTTGACATTCTACATCTTTCAAACAATATCTCACACTTGAATAAGACTTTATCAGTCAGGTGTATATCTTTGAGCATAAACGCAGGAGCGTTAACACTATATAAGATCTTTGACGCATTGTTGGCCCATCACTTAGAGCGAATGTAGGACAGAGATGATTTCTTTCATTGATTTTGAGATTTTACTAATTTAATAACAAAAGCTAAAAGTGATCAGCATGTCCAAGAGACCTCAAAAAACGAAATACATCCTCTTGGAAGCTCTTGAGGAAACAGACGTAGTTATATCCAGTTCTGAAGACAGCAGCCGTGCTAATGCCAGTATGACTCAGATTTTATACTTATTGATTTTATATTGTGCACAGTTGTAGAAACTGATTAAAAAGTGGCTAAATGTCAGGGCCAAATGGTTACTTGTATACACACCGTATGTTGTACCCAGATATGTAAAAAACCTATGTGGCATACTTTGGGTATCCAAGAAGCCAAATAGAGTCTGCCTGGTACTATCCACACTAAAACTTTCATAAAGAAATGGCGTACTATTGACTGTCTATCACCTCACCTGTTTTCTCATCATCCCGTTAGCTGAAGATGGCGCCGCGGAAGGCAGCTTTTGTACATAGCAGATTAGTCAATGATCAGCTAATGATAAGTCCCACATGTTCTGCACTTTCTACATCACCTGCTAGTTTCATTTATGGTCAAAGAAATTGTTACTATTAGGTGCCGTAGATTCATCTTGTTCTCCGTGACGGACATCAAGTTCTCAGCAAAACAAGTGTTTCTGTCTTCAACTGGGAAAGTTGAATAAAATAGAATTTGTCTGTTTTTTAGGTGGATGAAGCCACATTATCTGTTTGCAGGTTTGTGTGTGATGACCTGTGTGTGTAATCTAGGAATCATGTAGGGAGAAATGAGGTGCTGTGGTGTGAATGAGATAAATAACATCAGACTATTTAGTTTTTACTACAAGGACAAAATATAAACCTGTTCTAGTGGAAACTTCAGATGTCACGTGATCATGTCATCATGTCGTTTCTTTCCTCTCACGCGTACGCAGTATTGCAACTAACAACATTATCCAAACTAATTTTTCTGATAAATATCTGGTTACTTATAAATCCTGGTAGTTGACTAGCTAGTCTATACACAGCGCCACAACATAAACCAGCTCAAATGAAGCTGCTGTCAGCTGCACTGGAAAGTTCAGACCAGTTTCTGTTTGACTTTGATGGACCATTAAAAAACAAAAAATATGGTGGTTAAATTTAATAATATCCATTATTTACAGATTACGGATCATGATCTGTAAATTAGTTGAAATCATAAAATTACCACTAGAGGGAGTGTGAGTACCACCTGTGGTACAGGTACACAGTAGTAGAACTATGGGTGTAAAACTCATGATGAGCATTAACAAACTTTTTCCTGCTGAAGATTTCTGACTTTTGGATCTTCTTGGACCCTCAGCTGTAAGGCTTCAGGACTTTTTCCTGGGCAGGTCTTTACTTGTGAAACTAGAAATTTTGGATGTGATGAGCAGCTGTGTGTCTCCCTGCAGGCCAGCCAGCAAGCAACAGCGTCCCAGCGTTCGGGCTCCAGCGCCATGTACATGAACCTGGCTCACATGCAGGCGGCAGCAGCCGTGGGGGCTGGCGGCGTGGCCGGAGGTCTGGGCGGAGCTTCTGCTGTCAGCCCGTCCACCTTGTCTGGATCGGCTGCCGGAGGAGTTAGCTCCATGGCCGACCAGGCCAGCAGCCAGGCGGCGGCAAAGCTAGCCCTGAGGAAGCAGCTGGAGAAAACGTTGCTGGAGATCCCTCCACCCAAACCTCCAGCTCCTCTCCTCCACTTCCTGCCATCTGCTGCAAACAGCGAGTTCATCTACATGGTGGGGCTGGAGGAGGTGGTGCAGAGTGTCCTGGACAGTCAAGGTTAGTCCATCTGAAACATGTGTGATTGTGTGAAGTTCTGGACTGACATTGGACTGAACCTCACTGACTGCTTGAGCAGAAACTAATAACAAGCTTCAGTCTCTACATCAGGATTTTTATTTCATCTGTTAAGTATTCTTCACACTCTTGTTTGATCTGGAATTTTATGGCTACCACTTCTAAATGAAGGACTGGTATCAGTTCTGGATGAAGCTACTAAGATCAGTTTTAGATGGATCATGTCCAGGTGAAGACTGTCCTTGTAAACTGACGATCCCTGTTTTCTCGGCAGGTAAACTCAGAGGAACTCTGGCCCGTATGGAGCCGTTTTTCTGTGCCCAGTGCCGAACTGACTTCACTCCTCACTGGAAGCAGGAGAAGAGTGGACGGATCCTCTGTGAACAGTGTATGACCTCTAATCAGAAGAAGGCTCTGAAGGCGGAGCATACCAACCGTCTGAAGAACGCCTTTGTAAAGGCTCTTCAGCAGGAGCAGGTTGGTACAGATTCCTGCTGCCTGACCCAGACTATTTTATAGTTTGTTTGTTTTTTAATCTATTATTCATTTTCGGTTTTTATTGTCTGATTAACAATGTTTTCCTGTCAGGAGATCGAACAGAGACTGCAGCAGCAGGCAGCTCTCTCTCCCAGCTCCGCTCCCACAGCCTCCAGTGTCTCAAAGACTGACTCCATGATTCGCCAGCACGCTTTGCGCCAGGTACAATGCAACACACCTGCACAGCCCCCCCATTACCTACAGGCTCAGAACCCCGCCTGAACTCCTGTAGTAACTTTGATTTTTAAAACACTTTTCTGGTTGCGGCTGGTTAGCTCAAATGGTAGAGCATCAGTCTCCCCTGTGGTAGACCAGGGTTCAAATCCCCCAGGGGAAGAACATTAACACCTTCCAGTTGGGTCCTTAGGCAAGACCCTTAACGCTACTGCCTAACCATTGTAAGTCGCTTTGGATTAAAGCGTCAGCTAAATGAATGTAATGTAATGGTTTTTCTTCATTAACATGAAAATTGTATCATTTTTAATTAATCCGTGCAGACATTGTTCAACGTTGACCTCTGATAATAAAGCCATGTTGATCTCTCCTTCAGGCTCCTCAGCCTCAGGCCTCTCTGCAGCGAAGTCTGTCAAACTCTGCAAGAGGCGTCCTTTCCAACTTTGCCCAGGCCTCCCAACTGTCAGTGGCCAGCAGCCTCATGGGAATGACAAGCGTCAAACACTGTGGCAGCAGCGGAGGCGGCAGCAACCGTCTGCAGCACGACAGCCGCCGTCAAATTTACAACATCCCAGGTAAAACCGGGTCAGAGCCCCACGCTGCCCCATGCTGTCTGACCCATTATCTTTAGTTTATAACTTGAACTCATCATCCTTAGATCTGTTTGTGTGACACCCAACTGATGTTTTTCAGCATAAAACAAACTCTGAAGACCTTTTCCCACAGCTCAAAAACACCTGTTAACACCTGGCTCCTGACTGCAGTATGAAGGTGTTTTATCGACATTCTGACCCACATCAGGTGGCTCTGCAGGTAAACAACTCCATCTGACCTCCATGAAAAGGATGAAGATGAGCATGCAACAGCGTGAACACGGACTGACCCGGCTGGACATGCTGTAGTCAGGACATCAGACAAAAAGACACATCTTCACAAATGCAAAGAAAAGCACCAGCAGAACCAGGAAGGACGCCCATCTATTGGACCAGTTGGGGTGGAGAGGACAGGAATAATGAATCAACAAGCGCTGTAACTCATGCTGGTTCCACAGAGATGGGCCTGATTACTGAAGGTTCTGCTTCCCAGTCTACATTTAGAACCTCTTGGAACCGCGATAAGGATGATGATGTTGACACCTCTGGTATCCTGGAACAAATCTTGGAGCGTTGTAATAACATATCTGTTTTTGTTCCACAGGGTTGAACATCGCCTATCTGAACCCGGCAGCAGTTGGAGCCCATAAATCCTCCAGCTTAGCGGACCGGCAGAGAGAGTACCTGTTGGACATGATTCCACCCCGATCCATATCGCAGTCCATCACCGGACAGAAATGAGCCCCTCTTGCTTGTCAGAGGCCCCCTCCTTTCTATTTGTCTACTTCCCCATTCTGAGGCGTTCCCAGATCAACCAATATTTCCATCCAACTATCCCATCGCATGCAGTGCCTGTCCGTGTGCCTACCTTAAATCGACCCATGAAAACCTAACAAGTTGGACAAAGACAGAACTGTCAATGCATCTCAGTTGTTCTTATCGTAGAAATCTTCTTCTTCTGTAACTCCCTTTATCACTGGTGGTCACACTATTATACCTTCAGCTACAATTTTTCTCCAGGTAGTATTACCCATGATTCTTTGTTCTTTTCTGTGTTTGTTTTATGGTTCTGTCTTTTCCTTTGAGAGGAGACAGTGAATCATTGTAAGGATATGGAGGTCATTTACATTATCTTTTCAGTTCCAAAGCTTAGCTATAACTGATGCTAACAGCAGAAGATCAACAGGGTGCACTCTGGTTGCTATGCAACATAAAGTTTAACAGCTCTAAGCTTTGCAAGTATTAGTTTGTTCCTTTAGATTTGTCAAAGTGGAAAATCCCAACAGGACTGAGAACAAATGATGTTCAGCTCTGAAAGAGCACCGCAATCTGGAAAGGCCCATTTCCATCACACATGATCCAGAGGTCTGAGGTCTGATCCAGTCTGGAGTGGACCCTGAGGACACATCCTGCCCCCCAGCTGAAGCTGTCCTGTTCTCTATCCACACATTTTCCTTGCTTCATTTAGGATCTCTGCTCCAGATTACCTGACAGGTGCGCGCGGGACATCAGGACAGGTTTTCGCACGTCCAGCTGATCTTCAGACTCCAGACAAGGCTGACGGAGCAGGAAGTCCATGAGATGTTTCCTGCTCCGTGTTTGAGGAGGAAGCCGGCAGGTTTCTCTCTGAACCGTCGGTTTTTCAGGATGCACACCTGAAGCCGTTTTTCCCAGCAGCCCTCTGGGCATTAGGTGTTCTTTCAGACAATGTACAGAATATAAACCCAATCTAGATCTGGGTTCTGCATTTTGATTTTTTGATTTGTATTTTTATTTTTATTATTATTATTATTATTTTTTCTTTTTGTTCTTGTTTTTGGGCAGAGTCTCCTGATGAATTGGTGGCACACCTGAGAGGTTTCAGCGCCTGGAGACGATAATCATCGACATAGAGCAGGAACTTTGGATTATGTATAGATTCCGAGCTTCAGAGAGGAAAGGTTTGGATTTTTTTATGGAAGAGACATGGATCAATCATTGTGTGCTTGCTATGCACACACGTTGCCTCACTACAGCAGAGCACTTTTCATATTTCCAGTCGAATATTTTTGTTTATATTTAGGTGTTTTGGTGAAGAGAAGAGATATGTTGGGATTGGAAATGTTTGGATTCTAGCTGATATGTTTTAGATGGCATCAAGGATGGTTTAGTTTGTTTTTTCTATTTGAAGCATGATTTCAGTCAGATAAGTTTGTGTTGGTCTCTGCAAATGTGTCAGCTTCCAAATCCCACTGTGTAATAAGACGGATCCAAACTGGATGCAGATGATCCTGCTTGGAAAACTCAGCAATGTCTCCCAAGTTTTAGTATTAGTCTCAGATCATGTTGTCTTAGCATACATCCAGTCGAGATTTGTGGAAATCAAGGTTTCCTTCATCCCAGTGAAGATCTGTGTTTTCCATCTTCCTACTTTGTAACAGAATCATGGTACAAAGAAAAGTTCCGACTTTTCAAACAGAGCTGATGATATTTGAACACACTGTTGGTACAGATCATTTAAGTTTGACCGTGTTTGTTTATCATGAATCCGGAAAACTCTGTTCCATATGATTCTGGTTCTGTCAGGTATGGACAATGGAAACGTTGGGATGAAGAGCAGTCTGGACAAGCTAGAAATGTGTGTGTGCTTCACAGTGACTCCTCACAGAGAGAAACTGGATCAGTGAGTCCATTTCGCCCCACATTGGGATTTGACACGTTCTGATCATCTGAGAATGTTTCTGTCTGATATGGATTCATGCAAATTACCCAAAAGGGTTTTCTAAGATAGAGCTAGAAGTACGGCCCATGTCAGCATGCAGGTGGGTTTACACTCAGAACCAAAGCGGTGTCACACATGGTCCGACATTAAACCTGCAGTTCAATTCTGGATCAGTTACATATGTGAAAGCCACATATGTGAAAGCCACATATGTGCGCGCGCGTGTGTGTGACCATCTGACACTGACCATCTGTTTGGGTCAGAACAATCTGATCTGCTTTCTCAGTTTTTGGATCAGAACTTCATTCCTGAAGAATCTGAGTATCAGCTGGACTATTATCGATCCAACTTCCTGTTAGTTCTGAGATGTTTGGTACAGTTTCATGTTGATATCAACATGACGGACAACCCGTTCTTGGTATCAGCTGTCCACAGGTAGACATTGTTGTTTGTTTGTCAATTAGATGTTGTGGTTCTGTTTGAGTAAATCCAGACCTGCATATGACATCACACCTGTACATCCAGGATATCCTTGGTATCCTGGATAATCCAGGGTATCCAGGACGTCCAGGATATCTTGGATTATCCAGGATACACAGGAGAAGACTATCAGAGTATTTAGACTCGGATTCAGAGGTTTAAATCTCCAGTTGAGGACATTTTGTTTGTTGTGTAAAAAACTCTCAGTTTTTCATTTGAAACTGGGTATAGAGCTTCAGGATGTATCTTGGAAATATTTCTTTGAGATGTATCCTGGGAATGTTTCTTTGGGATTTATCCTGGAAGTGTATCCTGGGAATGTTTTTAAGGTGTGTCCTGGAATATTTCTTCAGGATGTGTCTCGGGAATGTTTCTTTGGGATGTGTCCTGGGAATAATTTTTTGGGATGTATCCTTCATTTTCTTTCTGCTGCCAGGTGGACGTTTGGAGAAGGAAATGGTGTCTCTCTGAGCTTTCTGCAGATGGAACATTATTTGGATTCTTTTCCAATATCAGGTTTTTAGGTCATTTTTATTCCATGTCTCTTTTAACTTTTCTTTCTCTTGCAGTTAAAACCATAAATGTATCAACTATGAGATAAATGACACGATATTTGCTAGGTTTGAAGTAATAATGACTTTATTGTACAGAAGCTTTTTTTCTTCCTGGAATTGAAAAAAGAAATTAAATGGTTGTAAATTGTGTAGAAAAGCAAACAAAAAGCCATGAATATTGTGAAGCTTGTCATTTTGTTTTGTGATCACTGTGTATTATTGTGTAACTAATGTGCAAAATGTCTGGGAGGACGAGGGGGGGGGGGGGGGGGGGGGGGGGGGGGGGGGGGG
>JBAMHW010000019.1:135411-146495 GCA_037177495.1 Rhadinocentrus ornatus | reverse complement strand
AGGACCAAAACTAGGAAGGAATACTCCATCAGGACCAGAACCAGAAAGGAAAACCACCATCACAACTAAAACCAGGTAGGAAAACCTCCATCAGGACCAGAACCAGAGAGGAAGACTTAAATAACAACCAAAACCAGGAAGGAAAACTTCCATTAGGATCTAAACTAGGAAGGAATACTCCATCAGGACCAAAACCAGGAAGGAAAACCTCCATCACAACCAAATCCAGGAAGGAAAACCTCCATCAGGACCAGAACCAGGAAGGTTAGCTGGTGGAAGGGGCTGTGGGAGGAGAGAAGAGAGAGTTCAACATCCTAACCGCCTGGTGGATGAAGCTGTTGGTGAGTCTGGTATGGGAAACGGAGGCTCCTGTACCTTCTACCAGAGGGCAGGAGGCTGAACAGTTTGTGGTGGCTTGCATTGCACAATTGTGTTCGCTTTGTGGGTGAGGCGGGTGGTGTGTGTGTCTTTCAGGGAGGGAAGTGGTGCACCAATGATCCTTCCAGTTGTGTTCACTATGCGCTGCAGGGCTCTCCTGTTGTAGTCAGTGCAGCTCCTGCCCCACACAGTGAAGCAGCTGGAAAGGATGCTCTCAATGGTTCCTCTGTAGAATATGGTCATGATGGGTGGTGGGGCTCTTGCTCGTTTGAGTTTGCGCAAGAAGTAGAGGTGCCGCTGGGCTTTTCTCGCCAGTCCAGGAAAGGTCTTCACTGATGTGTAGAACCAGTACCAGGAAGTACGGCTATCAGTTTGGTTCTGGCAGCTTGTTAGAGAACTTCTGTTTACAAATAAAACCCTTACAACAATTTTGTTATTTTTTTTATTTATTATTTTGTTAAGTTTTTTTTTTCCCAGATTGCTGAATGTCCTTTACTTCTGAGAGATTCTGCCTCTGTATGGTGTTCTGGGTGATGCCAGATAACATAATTAGCTACAACATGTTTCAGTTTATGTTTTTCTGCTTTTGCTCAAACTGATCTTAGATGCACTGCTGAAATAGAAAATGAAAATCCCTCATCCAGTCATTACATTTTAATTTCATTTTACCGTTTTCCTCTCATTCCTCTCCTCTCAAAACTCATTTACAAAAACAGCTGAACCCTAAAATTAACAAAAACAGTTTTAAATCACTGATTTATGGGTTGTAGATGATAAAGTGCCCAAATTCTTCCCACTTCCAGACATTTTATAATTGTTTAAGTCTTTCTCAGACCAATCAACCCTCCTCAGCTCTAAAGGCTTTATTTATTTTAGTCAGTTATACTTTTCATCTGAGTATAACTTAACCTTCTAAAGAAAACTGCAGCCATCAGCATCAGTGAGCTCATCTTAAAGAAAGAAAATACATTTTATAGTGTTTAGAAGATTTACATAGATTTACATTTTATTATTTACTTAGTAACAAAAAAAAAAAAAAATGAAAAAGGATTTCTCCCGCAGAATCTTTAAAAATGACCTATTGACAAAATATCTTTAGTAGCTGTCTGGAACAGAAAACCCAAGGACATTTAGTTTGTAGTTAAACTTCCTCTGTAAAATGAGAAGAGTCATATGACTCAACCACCTCACTGTGGTTGCTGTTGGCTGTTTTGGAACAGATGACATCTCTATGTTCTCATACGTGAACTTTCACAGAGTTTCACCATCTTTTTTTTTTTTTTTTGACATATCAGGAGTTTCCAACCAATAAAAACTGAAGAACTTTTACAAAACCCCTAAAACCCTAAAAACCGACTAAATTAAAGAAAAACATTTAGTTAACCTTCAAAAATTAAACAACTCACAAACAAATTAATTCAAATTAAAACTACTGATTAATTGAGAAATTGTTGTGGTTGTATTAAATAAATGACAATGTGAATGTATGTTTCTGTAGATGAAAATGAACTAATCACTACTGTGTTACATCAGACCTAAAGAAGTCTCTGATTGAACACACACTTGTTTCTTCACTGTGTTGTTTAGAGAGTGTAAAGAATTGTCCATTATGTCCAGCAACTTGCAGCATTGTTCTCTGGACAATCAACTTGAGTCCCCAGAACAGAACCAGAACCAGATTTGTCCCCAGAACTTCTAGATCTGGACACTGGAGGATCTCAGCATCCTCCAGAAGTAGTCTTTTTTTTGTGTCGCATTTCCAGTTGAATCTGTTGTTCAGGTAGACTGCAAGGTACTTGTATTCCTCCACCTCCTCCACCTCTTCTCCCAGGATATAAAAACGTTTGTTTACTCCTGTTCTCCCTGAAGTCTCTTTTGGTTAGTTTTTGCCCAAGATAAATTGATTGTTTCTGCACCATCTCACAAACTGTACTCCGCTTATGTCCATCACTGATATCCCCCACAGCTGCAGAGTATTTCTGTAGATGACAGGACTCAGAGTTGCATTGGAAGTCTGAGGTGTACAGTGTGAAGAGAAATGGTGAGAGTACAGTCACTTGTGGTGCTCCAGTGCTGCTGACCTCCATCTCAGACACACAACCTTTCAGTCACACAAACTGTGGTGTTTGTGAGGTAATTATAAATCCAGGTGATGGTGGAGGCATCCACCTGGAATTTATGGAGCTTCTCATAGAACAGAGCAGCTAAACTGTATTAAAAGCACTTATGACAGGGGTGTCCAGCGTCCTTGAAGGTCGCAATTCTGATAGTTTTAGATGTCTCCCTGCTCCAACACACCTGATACCAATTAAATGGTTCTTCTCAACAGCTTATTGTCAAGTTCTGCCCAAGAATGTTGATCCATCACTCAGGTTTAGGTGTGCTGCAGCAGGAAAAAATCAAGATGTTCAGGATAGCAACCCTCAAGGACTGACTTTGAACATCCCTCACTTATAAGATCAAAGAACACGATCCTCAAAGAGCTGCCTGTTATGTCCAGATGAGAGTGGGCTCTCTGAACCAGGTGGATGATGGTGTCTCAAACTCCAACTAGGTGAGCCAGTAACAGTCTCTGCAGTTACATTTTCATACATGAACCTTTATTTTGAGTAGAAGCTGTGGTTTTATTACAGTTTCTGTTCCCATAAATACATTTCAGTCTCTGCTGGATGTGAGGCAGAAGTCATTGAACACCAGCTGTGCAGAGTGGCTCGGAATGAAGCAGGTATCCATGTCTGTCTTTTACAGAGTGTTGAGAAGAGACGATGCCTCTTAGAACAGACAGGGCTTCATCTGGATTTCAGCAACTTTATTCTTTCTGCACTGCATAAATTTTTTTTTCTACATTTTTTGGTGTTTTTTTTTGCCAGCAGCTGTTACAATGCAACCACAGATTTTACAGTGGCTTCTTTTTTTTTAGATGGTTGGACCATCCAGTGAGGCAGCCAATGACAGACTGATCAAGTCTGGGTTTGTCTTGGACTTAGTCAGACCCCTTGGTGGTCCAACAACATGTTTACTTCCCAGCCATAGAAAATGGCTGCTCATTTCACTGCCTTGACGAGCCTCTGCACCCCACTTTTCCCTACCAGCCTCACTCTTCTGCTGGTGGGTTGGAGAACCACAGCTTCATCAGTTTCAGAGAGGTTTTTATGAACCAGTATGACACCAGCATGGCATTAGGAGCTGCTCCAACACTAAAAGGACCCAAGTCTGAAGCTGTAAGTGAGACTGTTATGTTAGAAATAAACATACCAACAGTTTCTACCATAAACATCATGTGGACACCGAGTTAAAGGCAATGGGCGTGATAAGACTTTGTGTTCACTGGGCAGCTGATAACACAAGCAACCAGTCTGCATTTATCCCCTCATTGGTCTACGGTCCAGACTGGACAACATCGTCCATGATGTTGCACAGCTGCAGATAAGACTGGAGAGAAAGGAAAGGGAAGAAGTTCTTGTATATTTTAAAATAAATGATTTGCAGAGATGATCAACATATCTCTGACACACAGAACCCCCTCATTGGCTTATCACCTGTTTCCTCAACCATTCAGCCTGTATGGTGACCTGCCCTTGTCCCTACGTGTGGCCAAGTCTGTGGACTCTTTAAAAAACAGTTAAACTATTTATTTAGGAAAGCTTTTTCTTGGTTATTTTATAAAATTATGTTTTTGCACCCATTTCATGTACAGCACTTTTTTTTTTTTTTTAATCTGTGAAACGCACTTATAAACTACTTACTATGACGGGTCTCATACCGGAGATACCCGACTGAAAAACCAGGCGTAGGCCAAATATAGTAAACTTCTGCGATTTATGAAAACCAAACTTGACGTGAAAATGTTTCTACCTTCACGGCAACTCTGACCATCCCGTACGCACATGATCTACATAACTTCCATGTTATAAAAGCCATCCAGCTAAATAAGGTGGACAGTCTGCTGCCAGCATGACCAGTAAGTACGAAAAGTAGCTTTGGTCGTTCAGTCCAGAGGCTGGAGGTCTAGAAGTGATGCTACGCTAATGAAACACACGAGGTTGATCTAATTTTATTTACTTATTCTTACACAATGCTTTTTAAAGATTAAGATAGCCAGCCACGTTCCGTGTTCCGACACTGATGACGGCATCTGCCACTATTCTGCCTTTCTGACACAAGTAATGCCCACGCCGTGCCCACCAGTTAAACGTTACGTTTTTCAACGTGGTCCATCAGGATCTCCGTCTCACATCCCCCAAAAATTCCACTTTTCCCCTCCCGAGTCATCGTGGAAATGATGCGATGAATATGCATTACAGGCGTCCACCTGACCATTTGTAGCCAGCATGTGGGCGTGGGAAGGTGTTCCCTCACATGCGCCCGCTTTAGAATTGATTCTGATTAATGAATTGAAACTGGTGTACGACGTGCGTGGGCGCTCTTTGATAAATCTCAAAGGTGCGCGCAGCATGCCGCAAACGCGACCTTTAGTACGTTTTGCGACGCAATTTGATAAGGCCCCTGAATCCGGCCTGCTCATGGTCAACACCTAACCGCCATCCTCTTCATGTAAGCCCATTTTGAGTTTCAGGACTAAAAGCACCAGTTGCTGCAGGGACTTAAACCCTCGACATGCTGAATGCATTTGAAGAAACGGTTAGATCTTGATGGCACACCACCTTGTTACTCAGCAGATGACCTGGTTCAGGTTTTCCTGTTTAACTTTATTCTCATCTGTTATTGGTAGAAAATGCCACGCATGAACGCATGTCTGATGGGTAACCGCTTCCAGTTAAATAAGAGAACAATGAGGAAATACAGATCAAGTTTTTATTCAGGTCAGTCACTGCGCAGATAAGTTAGACATGGACACGTTTCCACTCTGTACATCTTCACAGCAACTATTCATCATGGGTCCAACACGTGGACCGGGGATTGAACCGCCGACTGGTTCTGACCGGCAGCCACTTTCCTCCCGACTCAATCCAGCTCTGATTTGGAAACAGGATATCAGGGTTCAGTCATTTCATTCAGAGGTTGCGCAGCAGGTAATCAGTGTGATTAATCATGTTCCCAGTAAGTCCGCCACAGACACTGCTGTGGGAGACCACTGGGATAGATTTTGTTCTCAGGTCAACTCCACAGCAGATCAGGAACGCAGAATCCTGACAGCCTTGGTAAATGACCAGAATCTCACTCATTTAATACATTTTAATTTATTAACATCAGCATCTTTGTAGTGAAAGTTTGCTGAAGAAGGAAAAACGGCCTGTTTACATGCCCAGAAATCTGATCTGGCATTATCAGATTACTAGAGTCCTGTAGATAACATTATCTGATTATGGGAATTCTTAGATATCTCCCTAATACAATGTCTGACTGCATGTAGACCTGTATCAGATTTTTTTTTTTTTTTTTTTAAAGTATAAGAGCATGTGCAAAACAACCTGCTCAAACATCTTCTCAACGCAGCAGCAGAAAGTCAGAGAATAAAAAAAAAAAAAAAAAAAAAAAGAGAAACATTCACTTAGTCTATTTAGCAGACTAAGCCCAAATTTTAGCAGCTATTGCTAAGACCACGGGCTCCCACATGCCAAGACCATGGACGCAGCCATGTTCAAGAGTTTAAAAAAATAGTAACTTCCATCACTGTGTACGTACTCCAGGGTTTAAGAGTATCACATTTCAGAAGTAGATGTAGACATTTCAATTATATAGTCTGATCAATCCCAGTTGTCAGATTATGATCCTGTAAAAACAGACCAGTCTTTTGTAACAAATCACTAAAAAAGATGGGTAAAGTTTTTCTACACTGAGTAGAGACCTTAGTTTTGGCAGTTGTCTTGTCACCTGAACAGCTTGTGGGTTAGAGGTTTCAATCATTAACTTCCTGTCAGTGTTGGGTCAACAGCCAAATCTGGACAGAAACCCAAGACATTTCAGCAGGATGTTCTTCCTTTGCAGGACACAACTGGACTCTCAGGCCTGATTCCCCTGCAATCAAAAACATGCTTTTACTGTTGGATGAACATGACAGAATGTCCTTTGGGCACAGAGCAGAGTGAACGGTTATTTACTGGCAACTTCAACACCATTTTGCTCATGGATCCATGCAGTCACCTCATCAGATGCAGAGTAAACATCAGGCTTTTAAAATATGTCTCAGCCATCATTACCAGGACTCCACACACAAAAAAAACATGGAGACCAACGATGCCAAATGCCGAATTTAGTCTCGCACCGACTTTTGAACAAACCAGAAGACAAACCGACTGGCTGCAGATACCACACAGTGCTTCATGGACACATTTAATTGAATAACATATTTAACTTTTGAGACAAAGAAACTTACAATGATCAAGACTCGTTTGTTTCAAATCCAGGAACCTAAAAAAAAATAAATAAGACAACTTCAGTGTGAATTAAAGTTGAAAGGTAGTTTGATTTTCATATTTAACCATTCCTGAGTCAAACAGTTAAAGGGGTAGTGCACCCTAAAATTTGTTCTGACCTGTAAACATATTACTTGTGATCAAAACCATCTATACTGTAGATAAAGTGTAATTTTCACGATGTAAAGCTGAACTGGTACTTCTCTACATCACAAGAAAAGTTTAAAAACCTCACAGCCCAACACATGCATTCAGGGCCCCATCCACTGTCTCAATGAAGCTTCATGTGTTCTGCAGCAATATCCCACCAAGCTCATGGCAGTGAACAGGAGGGTAAAGCAAACTACAGAGTTGCTGTCTGAGGCGTTTCCAACGACAACACCCTACAGGCAAGGGTCTATCGGGATAGACCTCAAATCCACAGTACTTCCCGGTCTACAAGTCGCTCTTAAGTATAAGATCGCATAAACCATAAAATGCATCATGAAAAGGGAAAAAACATGCCACACTGGAATATATGTTGCATTTATTTAGAAATTTATATAAAATCCAAAGAACAAATATGTATCTGGAAAGGCAAGTTATTCAATTACACAATAGCATACGGAACAGGCTGAATGTTCCCAGTATGCCAACACCAGAAAATACGGTAATCTAGCCCAGGATCCTTTATGCCATCAGACCATTAACCTCAGACCAAGGACACTGATGGATCCAGTAGCAGTACTCCAGACTAGCCTGTTATCTCATCTATACTTACATTATGTCCTTGCAGCTCCAGAAATGAAACCTGCAAGAGACAGACCACTGGTAAACAAGTACCAGAACCATCACCACATTCAGTTTCAGAGCAGCAGGTGGTTCAGAAAGGCAGCTGTCAATCACACTTCAGAGCAGTTGAACATATTTAGCTATTCATCATAACTCACTCCACAGTCCACGTTCTGCAACATGACTCACCTGGCTGGCCTGACGTCATCTCCAACACCTGTTGGACAGGGACACTCAATTTAATTGAATTTAAAACGGATTATGTTAATGCTGGCTGTAATTTCTCATGAGTAACACTGCTGCAGAGGGTTAACAGCAGTGGGTTGCAGAGAATTCATTCCTTTATGCACTGTATGAGCCCAACGGTCCACAGGACAGAACCAGAGCTCACACTGTGCCATGAATCCTGCTAGTCCTGAAGAAAGCCAGCTATAAACCTGCCCTGCTTACCAAATTGTTAAAATGGTCAAAAAGCAGGCAATCATGAAGTCCTGCTGCATCACGATGGTGCAGTTCAGAGTATTTCCCTGTATTAAAAAAAAAAAAAAAAAAAAAATCAAGTTTGGAAATGTCCGGTTTTTTTGAGGACAGCTGCTCTAAATATTCCTCATGTTAAAATCTCATAAGGCGTTGACGTCAATTAAACCTACAAATAAATATTGTATCTATTTAAGTAGCAATACAACTCAGACTCCTACAATGAAACATGTTCTAGCAGAAGTGTGAACTGCAGGCTTCAGTGTTTTGCCACGTTGCATCTTGTAGTTGGTAAGTGAAGGTGTTTACATCAACGTAACTACTCTATATTACAATATAGTAGTAGCTCAGATTCCATCTTATCTTCCGTCTAATAGAAAATTTTGTATTTTCAAAAACACTGAAAAGGAACTGTAATTAAAAAAAAAAAAACATACCAAATTGCAATATTTGTCAGAAAAATCTCAATTACCTCCTTTTCCCATATCATTCAGACCTAATCATGAGTAAGCAACTCAGTAAACATAACCAGACCCATTGCTATAGGTGTTAAACCAAAATCTGTGACCTATCAGAATCTGTGATCGCATTCAGTAGAGTGAGTCTGGACTCTTAACATAATGTGACCCTCACATAGCCAGGATCACAGGGGTCACCATTTTTGAAAGCTATCAGATTGTGTTAATTTACTGAACCTGTATTATAATTAACGAAGACCTTAAAAAAAACGTTTTCCAAGACTGCATATTTTCTAAGTCACAGATTTTTGTGTAACACTGGGAATAATCACTTGACCAGTGTGTCAGGCCTCATTGTCACCGTCCAGCAACCAGTAATGCCAAGGTGAAAGCAAAACCTGACGGATGTTTTGTAACCACAGCCACTCTGGAATCAGCCCACCACACAGGAAAATCCCACGATTTGGGCGCTGTGGTAGGTACATGAAACTCCAGATCATGTATCAAACTCAAGGCCCGTGGGCCACATCCAACCCATGAATGGATTATTTTTGTCCTGCGTGATCATATATAATCATCAGAGCTGACAGAGCGCATGCACCACTATAATACTACAAGTCCCACAATGCACCGCCAACGCATTAATCACAGCCGTGAGTTCTCTAGCAGCCTGACTGAGCTGAAATTTAAGAAGAAATGTTTTATTTGAACTAGAGTTTCATGGCAGTAAAATACCAAATATTGTGGCTTTACTGTTTTGTTGAGCTTCTGGTATATGTTGTTTCTCTGCAAGCTAAGTGGAGTCATCTTGGCAATGTGGGGCAGCCTTAGCTTAAAATACACAACTAATGTCAGCAGCATATGGTGGTAACCGTCTATGCCATACTGTGGTGCAGCCAACGTGCTCCTTGAGCAAAAACATCCTTCGACCCGATCCTCCTCCGTACAATGTACAGGACCGCCAGCAATCTGATGGGCTGTAATTGTCTGAAATTTGCTGATGCCCAAAACGACGGGCTCGAAAGCAAACTCACCAAAATCAGCTATGCCGTAGTCGGCTGCACGCAGACGCCGCGCAAGCATAAATCCGCATTTACTGTGCCTTCTAATGGAGAACACAATGCTGCAAGTTTATGCGTTTTTTTTTTAAAAACAAAAAATTCAGAATTATAGCCACATTTTGTCCGAAACCAAGCAGTTTGTACACCCGTCAAGATTTCAGCGAAATAAAAAGAGTATTTATGTTTGTGCACACCACTTTCCCTCACATACAATAGATACCGCGAGAGCAAACCTGAGGTGAGATGGCTGCCGCGTAAGGGCGCTCGAAGCTCCGCCATAAAGCATGAGGCGTTGCATGCTGGGTACACGCGATCTTCAGTGCTTATCTACACAGAACTTGAGATTCTTTGTAAAAGTGCACATTATCAATATAAAATGTTGATATTATCGGGATCAATTAACATAATACCGTTGAGGTATACAACAATGAGGAATAAAACCCACCGCGCAGCGCCTGAACTCGGAAGCATGGGTACCTCACGTGGCCTTACGACCTCCACCCGCGGGGCTAGTGGACTTGCCCATCCCCATCCCATTCCGTCCACACTAAACATCAGAACGTAGTTTACAGCCGACGACAAGAAATACAGTACAAAGATTTTTGGACGTTTTTAAATAGTCAAGCTGTTGCTAAGAAGCTACACTGTCAAGATAACACACGCGAAAATAACGGCATATAAAAACAAGCTAATCAAGTTTAACTTTTAGAAGCCAAAAGTACGAACTGTGATTGGCGTGTTTGTTTCTGTAAATGTGGCTGTAGCATTTGACTTTTTCTACTCACCCTCAACCACCTTTAATTTCCACCAGCAAACAGCAGCAGAAAGTGAAAAGAACGCCAACAGCCGCGACACCAGGCTTTATATGGCGCTTTACGTCAATTGAAACCACTTTTCGGCAACTGTGCATTAAACTTAAAATGAGCGCGTGAAGATTTAACGATTTCCGATAAAGACATTTCAGATGTTTTTGTTCATTAACATATTAGTTATTAGCTGGTTCATATCTGTATCTGAAAGACGGACAGTTTTTTTTTTATCACGGATAAAAGAAATCTGAATATGTTCAATTACTTCCTTCTTTTGTTATTACCATTAAAATAACAGATTTGTTAGCCAATCTGATTAAAGGCTAACCGAAAATTCCAAGAATTTCTTAAATATCAATCAATCCATATAGCAGTCTGTCCTGTGCTCTTCCATTACTGTGGTTTGAAGCTGCCACCAAGCAGGACAAGACCAGACTTCAGCGCACTGAAGACTAGAGCTCATTACTGGAACTCCCCTGCTCTCTATTCAGGACCTTTACTCCTCCAGGATTCAAAGGAGGGAACATCATAAAAGACTCCTCTCCACAGTCTTTATGAACTGCTCCCATCTGGCAGGCTCCTCAGAACTCCGCAGACCAGGACTAAAGGACACCGGAACAGCTTCTTCCCCTCTATGGAACAGATAAAATTGCCAACCGGTGGCACAATCCACAAGTGTTGGCCCAGTCTGGTGCTGTCCTCCTCGATGGACGTCCCAGCCCCATATGCCTGGCATACCGTGAGATGTCCCAG
>JBAMHW010000019.1:100651-128789 GCA_037177495.1 Rhadinocentrus ornatus | reverse complement strand
GTGAATGTGGCTGGGGAGAGGGAAGTCTGGGTTTCCCTGCTTAGGCAGCTGCCCCCGCGACCCGACTCCGGATAAGCAAAACACAACTTCTTTCCGTATAGAAAAGATGACAAAAATGAAGAATACCAAAAGAAAAAGCAGGCTATTTTTACACTGGTATAAATTGTTTAAAAAAATTCAACCCATCATATCTCTGGTTTTCATAGTCCATCGACAACCTACAGAATCTAGGAGAGTTTCAGATCTGAACTTTCTAGTAAAGTTGACAGCAGCTCCAGGTGACTTAGTTTTTACGTTACGGTGCTGTGAATATGATTTGATCTAGTTTACAAACTAATTTGAGAAAAGAAAAAAAAAAGAAATTAAAAATAATGTTATAATTGACCAGCGCTAGGATGATCGGATCACATGACATTCTTACAGTACAGTAACGAATAACTCGATTACTTGGAGCTGCTGCTTTTACTGGAATCCACACTAGTGCTAACCAAGGCTAGCTAGTGAGCTAGCAATTTTACAGGTAGTAAGAGAAATGTTGTGTAAACCAGAATACTCATTCTTTGTGGACCATTATTTTAGTTTCCCTTACCCTTCATTTTTCTTCTGAAAACATGGTCATTCCAACTTTCAACAGCATTATCACATTTTCCCGTCCAGCCCTACTCTGAAATGGAATGGGTGTAATGAAGTGATGGGATATTTGGCCTCACCTGCCTGTGGTTCAAAGCAGCTTGCACCGATGGCCGGTTCTCCATCTGCTGAGCCAGCCGGCGGTTACGGGCACTGGCCAAATGCTGCTGCTGCATGGTGGCTCGAATGCTTACCGCTGTAGGTTGTTTGTTCTTCAGCATGTTAGTGAAGCTTTAGAGGTGGGAGGGAAGAAGAGGAGGAGTAAAAGAAGGGGACGGGATACACAAAGTAGGAGGAGGAAGTAGGGTTCCAAATCAAGTCATTTCTCACATAAAGACCTGTGATTCTCCGTTCCACCAGTTGGTTTCATTTTCTCTCTCACTCACAGACCTGTTTACATCTGAGTTTAACAAGTTTCACATCACTTCAGTCTGAATGAAGATGGAGAGAGAGGAAGAGGAGGAGCTACAGCGTGCCACTTACAGGCCTCTAGCTGATCAGCTGGGATGTCATCATGCTGCAGCAGAGGCCCTGGACAGATGCTGGTCAGGAGCTCAGCCCCTTACAGCGTGGACCGGGACTTTAACCATTGATGGGGTGGGGGTAACGCCACGTCCACGCCTGGACTGAGCACTTGGATCGTAAACAGAAGAGAGACAGTAATGAAACATGAGAGCTTCTGTTTTACTGGCTGAGAGAGAATCTCTCAACCAGATTCTCTCTTGAGAGGATCAATCTAGGACAGTGGTCTGATCCAGGATAACCCAGCATTCCCACAATCCCACCCCCATCTACAAGTGTGCACTGCTTACACAAGACACTAAACCCAGGAAGAGCTGCAACCACCTCTGATCCCGCACAAACTAACGGCAACATGGCTGTCAACACTGAGTGAGCAGAGCACACAGGGAGGGGGTCAGGTCAGGTCTCCACAGCAGCCCCCCCCTCTGCATTGAGAACCACAACCTGACACAGCTAAGCTGGGCTTCTGCTTCTGGTGACTAACAGCTGACAGGGTGCGTGGCGCCTCACCGCTCATTCAGGGACACCTTCGTGGTGCTTTTCAGGACTACTTTTTGGGAGGAGGCAGCACTCATTTTCACAAACTGGGATTCCAGGATCCTGAAACAAATACAAGAAAAAAGAAGTGGTTATTTCTGGACTTTAATAACACAATAGCACCAGTAAGCAGCTTCAATTAAATACCTCAAAGGAAACTGAATTAAAGAGTCTAAACAGAACCAAAAACAAAAACACATGGATCTGTTTCTTTCTCTCATTTTTCCAATTGACGGAAATCCAACAGAAAACTTGAATCCCTGCGGACACGTTTCACCCTACTTTAAATAACTGCTGCACCACAAAGATGATTGAAGGAGTAGATGCTGCAGGTGTGAAACACGTCTACACGAACTTCTGAAATACGATATTTGAAAGATAATTGTCTACAATTACCGGTCAGGGATTCACAGGTTCTCAGCCAGAAATGCTGTGAGAAAAAAAGCTGTGAGAAGTTCAACTTTTTAAATGTCCTAATGAATGCTTCTTTCAGTGGAGCCGCTTCAAATATTCTTCAGCTCAGATCTCAGATAACGTGTGTTGTTAATAAAACCTATACAGAATATTGGATCCATTTAAGCAGACTCAATAATTACTACATTGATTGTAGATTCATCTTGTTCAGTTGTTCCTGTGATGGGCCCGGACGTTCTCAGTGTAACACCGGAGCAGGAGAAATACTCCGGCTGTCCTGTTGGAAAATCTGCATCTCCAAGTTGGTCAGCCACAGTTTTGTTCTTGGCAGGCATCTCAGTTTTAGTCTTCAGGACGAAAATGCTTATTAGTTTTAGTCACATTTTTGTAATTTCTAAGTTTAATAGTTTTAGTCTAGTTTTAGTCAATGAAAACTCAAAAAAGGTTTTAGTCTGGTTTTAGTCAAATTTTTTTTTAACAAATTAATTTTTGTCAATAATACATATTAAAAAATGGAATCAAGGTTGACAGGTTGTTGCAATTCACAAACAAGTTAACCTATATATATAATAGATTTATATGCTGGCAGATAAAGGGTGAGTACAGATTTTAAATTTCTTGGATATTTTAATGCCTCTTCTAAGCAGCTGTTGGGCAGAAACCTTTCATTTCTATATTTCAACTTTTTTCATGAACTGATGCCCTGCTTCATCATACAAAAATGTCACAAGAAAATAGCAGATCTAGAAGTTCAACATATAGCAACACATTGTGAGGTTGTTTGGTTGTTTTTTAACAATAATTAGAAAATGAAAAGGAATGGTTTTAGACTTAGAAGATTTCCCAACCAACAACTGCTACTTTCTGATCTACTTAGGGTTATGCATCGCACAGATAAAGTGCTAACCGTGGAATCAATTACTCCAAAAAAGCAAAGAGCAACAACATCCTTACTTTGGTAACTGTGGCTTTATTTCTGAGAATTTTCTGAAGTGCAATACATACACATGCCTCCTCGCTTCCGACCACCAAACCCCTTCGTTGACACTACCGCCTTGATTCATTTATGCGTTATGGGAGTGTCTAACTCGTGTGTGTGGTTCAGCCAGCTCAGTGCGTGTGTGAGCGTGAGTGAACGGTGCACGTGGAGGGAAGCGCGCATCGGGAGTGAAAGGAGCGGAGGAGTGGTGTAAAAAGTATGAACGAGGAGTCAGGCGGATACCTCTGGGTCGGAGACGGACAGTGCAGTCTTGTAATAAAGCCGTTTCTCAGCGCAACCGCTGCCTTTCTTTCCTTGTGTTTCACCCAGTTAACAAGTGTAGAGAGGAGCTTAGGGAGTTAACCCCCAAGCGAATGCTACTTCGACCCTGGAGAAGACTCTAGGACCTTGATTTCCAAAAGACATGCAAAATTTACTTTCATCAGAGAACATAATATTGGACCACTCAGCAGCAGTCCAGTCCTTTTTGTCTTTAGCCCAGGCAAGACGCTTCTGACGCTGTCTCTTGTTTAAGAGTGGCTTGACATGAGGAATGCAACAGCTGAAACCTATGTCTTACATAAGTCTGTGCGTGGTGGTTCCTGAAGCAATGACTTTAGCTGCAGTCCACTCTTTGTGAAACTCCCCCACATTTTTTAATGGGTTTCGTTTCACAATCCTCTCCAGGGTGTGGTTATCCTTATTGCTTGTACACTTTTTTCTACCACATCTTTTCCTTCCCTTCGCCTCTGAACAGCCAGCCTCTTTAGCAATGACCTTTTGTGCCTTGCCCTCTTTGTGCAAGGTGTCAATGGTCGTCTTTTGGACAACTGTCAGGTCAGCAGTCTTCCCCATGATTGTGTAGCCAGCAGAACTAAACTGAGAGACCATTTAAAGGCCTTTGCAGGTGTTTTGAGTTAATTATCTGATTTGAGTGTGGCGCCAGGTGTCATCAACATTGAACCTTTCAACAATATTCTAATTTTCTAAGACACTCAACTTGGGGTTTTCATTAGTTGTCAGTTATAATCATCAATTTTAAAAGAAATAAATACTTGCAATATGTCAGTCTGTGAGGAAGGAATGTCTACATTATACAAGTTTTACTTTTTGAATGGAATTACTAAAATAAACAAACCTTTTCATGATATTCTGTTTTTATGACAAGCACCTGTACATGTGCACATGATTTGAGTCCTTGGACTGTCATTCACACCCACAGTGCCAATTAAAACACTATATTCTGATATAGCACATTCAAACAATATGGTCTGATTACAAACATGAGACATCACAATGTATAACTCATTAATTAGGTGAGAATCACAAAAGAGTAAATTTGTACTGAAGTCAAACATCTTAATGAGTTTTTTCCAATGTTTACTTGATCAAATATTGTGAAGAACATGCATGTTAATAATTACACCAATTAGAGGTTGAATCTTTTTAGTTCTGTATTTTTTGCGCAACAACAAGCAAACAGTTTAAGAAGACTGCACGAGCTAACAAATTTAAAATAATTCATGTATTTTACATGTTAATGTGTTATATTTATTTAAATATTCTTATTGTATTGTTTGGGTTGTGTTATTTTTTGCGATGTTTTGACTTTGATTTAAAGGGGGGGAAAAGTGTTTCTTTCCCCCTCTGTAGTATTAAAAATAGTATCAAGAATCGAGCAGCATCCTTAGTAACGGCATTGAGTATTGAAATTTTAGTATTGTGACAACCCTAGTAATAAATGGAGTTTTTCAGTATACATGGTTTTATCCTGTTGGATAGAACTTTTGGAGGTCAGACAGCAAAGTTACCTGCTCCTTTATTTGGTGGTGATAGAAACGGGTTTTTATGCATTGTTATCTGACATTCTTGACTTGTCAGCTAACAATGCATTAAAACACATTTCTATATTTACAACACAGACCAGAGATGAAGTTTGTTGTGCTGGTTGTCCTCCACGTGTATGAGTGTTAGCTATGCTGTTTAATCAAAAGTGCAGCAGGTAGATGTCTGGACACATTAATACATCTACAATCAAAGCTCATCAGACTGATGAAACAGGCTGAAGGGACTGATGAACAAATCATTCACAATTTACAAATTGTAGCTTAAATGAAAAATACAGATATGGGAAGTTGGAGACGGTACCATTATTGTAGCTGAGGAGGACACCCCCAGCAGTGAAGTTGGACTTTTATAGTACACTATTTTAATAAGATCTTAATGAATCATTAAGACAACACATGTGATTGGGAACCTAATTCAAGTTATAACAGCATAACTTAAAAGCTATTTTAAAAAGGTAGCTGGATCAGAAATCAGAGCATTAACGTGGTTTCTGCTCCACAGAATTACCTCTAGGTCTCCTGTAAACTCAAGCTCACCCTAAGGCTGGGAGATTAATCGATTTAATTGATTAATTCGAATTTTCTGTTTATGAAGATTTATTTGAATGAAAATCGAGATTTTTTTGCCCCCGCTAGCACCTTTTGGGCTACCGTAGGTCATAGTGACGTCAGCGCAGGTTCCCACAGAACCACATAAACACATTAAAATGGCAACTAGCAAAGAACTTCCCAAAAACAGCATGGTTTCTGGTATGGTTTTGCGACTTCGGATTTGGAGCAACAAACGCTACGTTGCAAAATCTGATTAAGGGCTGTTGCTACCAAATGCGGGAGCACAACAAATTTATTTCAACACCTGAAACAGAGACAGTCCGTGGATTGGGAGAAATCGTGCAGTCTACGACATGCTCAATACAGCAACAGCCTACAAAACCCCACCAAGAGACAATCCACGGTAGGGCTGTGCAATTAATCAAATTTTAATCACAATTACGATTTGGGTTTTCAACGATCATAAAAATGAAATTGTCCGATTATTTTGCTCCTTCGCAGTTTACTCTTGTGCTGTTTTCAGTTGCAAATCAAGCGCCACTGGCATTGCTATGCTCTGCTGCAGACTCCTCCCACAGCCCCAGCCGCTTTGGTTTAATTCAACTCCAGATGCAAACGCCTCTCAAGTTATGGGCTGAACACACGAGAGACCACGTCGCTCCTTCTCCATTAAGTTTCTATGGAACTTGTGCGATGAGGCAGAAATCGCTGCCCTCCTCCAGCCAAGCGACAGGCGACATTTGTGCATGTGAAATGTTGCGCTCATTTATGGAGACCTGCACACGGGGGCTTATGACGCGACACAAGGAAATAGAAAAATGTAAAATTTTTGTGAGTCGTGACTTAATAATCCCCTAGGTCCCAGAGACAGAGAGATAACAAACATTTTAAACAAACAACTTTTTTTTTTCTCACTGAAGACCAGCGCTCAGTTAACACAGTGAACAACCCGGGATTTAAGAAACTTATCAACACTTTGGACAAACGGCATCACTGTCATCTCGTCACTATTTTAATTGCGTGTCTCTCCCTGCCCTGTATGATGAGTGTCGTGAGGGTGTTGTGAAGGACGTGGCTACAGTCCAATGTTTTGCCACAGCTATGGAGCTGTGGTCAAGCCGCACCATAGAGCTGAATATGACACGGATTTCAAGGTTAAAACTAAATGTCTCTAGTCTAACTTTTTCCAGATCACACCTGGCAGAACATAGCTGCTGGTCTGAGACAAACAATAGCTACTAGGACCTGGTGGAAAGAAACTAGTCTGTATTACCACAGACAACGCTTAAAATGTCATCGCCCCCTACCTACCTACCTAGCCGGAAATACTCTGCCAAAGTTGCCTTGCCTCACCTGTATAACTGCACCCGTGAAAGGATCACAATGGTGTGTGTTTTTATTCTGCCACAACAGATCTGTGGTCTAGCCGAACAATGGAACCATATATGAGTTTAACGGCAAATTTTGTCGATGATAACTGGGCTTTAAGAAGTGTCTGCCTGCAAACAGCCTACTTTCCAGACGATCACAAAAGTGAGGCAATTGCTGAGGACTAAAAATTTGCTCTAAGCTCCTGGAACCTTACTGAAGAAGAACTCGTCTGTATGACAACAGACAGCGGCACCGACATTGTCAAAGCTCTGAAAGGCATCGGATGGCCAAATCTTCAGTGCTTTGGACATAAAACTACACAATGCCATAGGTAAGAGTCTAATCTGTGTGTAGTAGACTTATTTTGCATGTGATATACGTTTCATATGTAACCTACATATGAAACGTCATACGGCTACAACAGTAAACTACGTAGTTGGCCAAAAGAGATTTGACCTCGTCGGTCATTTGTCGCTGGCTAGCTGAAACCGCAGCGGCAACAGTAAATTTTAAAAATGCCGGACTTACAAGAAGCAGAAGTAAATAAGGTAAGGGGCGTAGCAACGGATGACCAAACACCTACGTTATGAGGGTTCTGATGGAACTACGAAAATACCCTGCCACGGAGCAGGAGCTAAAATGGTTATAGGAACGGAGGGTCTTTAGCCCTAGTTCCTATAAGTCAGAATGCGTGAAAAAACGGCCTGGTTCCTGAAAAGGTTATAGGAACTGCAAAAGGTTCCTACAGTCGGAAAGGGGCTCATGTGACTGACGAACTACCGCCCAGTAGCACTCACTTCCATCATTAAGTGCTTTGAGCGGTTAGTCAAATCATTCATCACTGGACCCACTTTAGTTTGCCTACAGGCCCAATAGGTCAACTGAAGATGCCATCGCCTTCACCCTCCACACGGTCTTTTCCTATCTGGACCAGAAGGACACATATGTGAGAATGCTGTTTATTGGCTACAGCTCAGCGTTTAACACCATTGTGCCGTCCAAACTTGTCACCAAGCTCAGAGACCTTGGGCTCAATAGCGCCCTCTGTGACTGGATCCTGAACTTCTTGACAGGCAGACCACAGGCTGTGCAGATGGGCAACACCACATTAATTTTTTATGTTAGAATAAAGTTACATAAGTGAAAGTGGGGCCTATTCTTAAATGTATGCTCAAAACTGAAAAACTAGCTCCTTGTGGAATAGTAATACTAATAATAGTCCAAACTAGGGGTGGGCAATATCATATTGTTCTCGGTGATACCGGTATAGTTTTTGACACCAGTAGAAAATGTAATATCGTGATATAACACGTTTCCAGGCAGATGACATCATTCAACGCAGCACAGTGTTGCTTTGTGAAGCTCTGCTGATCAAGTGAACAAGGAAACATTTGGAGAGCAAAGCAGGGTGTGGTTGTACAATATATAGAATGTTGATTTTGGCTTAGAAAAAAATAATAAAAATAAAAAATACGTTCCGAAAGACAGCACACTTCTGCCACTTCCGATGGTCAAATACCGGAAGTAGACCTGCTCCCATTGCACCCTGGTGACACTATATTTAGACCCTTATAGCGACTATTTGTTAAAGCAGGAGGAGCGACAAATCCAGCGATTGTTTTGGGGTGTTATAGGAGACTTATCTCTGTCTGATCTCCTGTCTATTGGCTGTGTTATTATTATTGGATTGGATGAAGTATTGGATGTAAATTAATTAAAATATAGAGGTGGTTTTTTTTAAGCTAAAAAAAGTTATTTCAAGCCCCTTAAAAAAAAATTAATATTTTTCTGACGCACCAGTGCAAGGATTACCCACTGTGGACCTGTTGAGTCACTATCCTGCATATTTTACATGTTTACCTTTTCCAAGACACTTGAGTCAAATTTTTAATGGGTCATTAGAGACTTGTGCAGAACTTAAAAACAAGCCATTGTATGGATTAGGTGTGTTGCTGCAGGAAAATGTCTAAAACAAGCAGGACAGTTGGTTCAGCATATTCTGAATAAATTTCCATGTTCATCTCCAGGTTTTCCAAATTTAGTAAAGTAAGGAAATCATCCAGAGAAGAGGGACAGAGTATTTCAGTTTAAGCTACAAATCAATGCTGTTACTAAAGGCTGACAGATAAAGGGTAAGTACAGATTTTAAATTTCTTGGATATTATAATGCCTCTTCTAAGCATATATATATATATATATATATATATATATATATATATTTAAATAAGCAAGGTTTTATTTTGCTGTACGCCTTATACCAAGTTGAGCAAAAGATGGAAGGATTTTTGGCAAAAGACATCAATATCATCTATGATATTGTTATCAAGATATTTTACAAAAATATCATTTTTGGCTGATATTGCCCAACCCTAGTCCAAACGTGTGTTATATGTTCATTGTTTACAGTGGCAGCACCTGCCATCTCATTTTACAAGCTTGTTTCACAGCTTGTTTAGTTGTACTTGAAATTCAGGTAAACTCCTACATTGACTACAATAAAATCATTTTTGAAAAAGAATAATGTTTTCCATTTGTAATTTGTTTGTCTTTTTTAACAGGAAGGGGGTTAAAAATCCAACAAAATCGGATTTTGTTTGAAAAAAAAGTCTGGAGATTTTTAGGCCATATGGCCCAGCCCTAACTCACCCACACATGAACCCAGTTCAGAAGGTTCAGAGTAACCGGACAGTAAAAGAACATAAAAATCTGTAAAATTTTGTTTAAAACCATTCATTAATTTTCTATACCCCGTAGTCCAACTCAGGGTCGCGGGGGTCTGCACCCTATCACAGCAAATAGCAGGGTACACCCTGGACAGTTTGCCAGTCCGTCGCAGGGCCATCACAGAGACAACCAACCACTCACGCTCACTCCTAGGGAGAATTTAGTGACCAATTAACCTTAAAACCAAACCAGGTTAAAAAAAAAAAAAAACCTCTGTATGACTGACAACAACATAAATAGCTTATCTTTAGAAACGTCAGAATAATCTAGTGCCGCTACTGAATGAACCTGCCTTATATTATAAACCAAAAAGTACAAAAATGTTTTTAATTGTTCTGGGTGTTGACGCAGAGAGTAAACATCTAATAATTTTTTGTAGTTTTAACTTTTTTTTAACTTACTGTGAACGTCGCGTCAGCTGAGAAAAGCCGTAGTAGTCAGCTATGATTAGCTTTAGTAGCTAGCTAGCTAGCTCTAGCGAGGCGTTTCCTTTCAGAGGTCCTTTTAATATTCTTTTGATTAACGATACTCAATCACAGATGGCTTTCGTAAACGCTGGCTGTGGATAATCTGAATGAGAGTTTAAGCAATAATTTAGTTAATGACTTAAACTAAAGAGAAGGAGACCGTTGAAGCACGGTCTTCTGTATGGCTAAAATGGAGCAGTCTGGCTGGACGGACTGGGACAAGAAAATGGAGAGGTTAGTATGGTGCGTTCGAGTTCCTCTGAAAGTTGGACATCACTGTTCGGAGTTTGTAATTTCGACCTCTGTACGGTTAATGCATAAAAAGTGAAATAGCTTTTTCCAGTTTTCATTTTAATATGCAATAAATTGTTGCCGAAATTAATGAAGTGATTTAAAATTAAAGAAGTTACCCGACCAGTTGATATATTAGCTTGACAACATGAACGTTGATATTCTCCTGGGTTTCACGGAAAATAACGTACAAAGCGACTGTTAAGACTGAAAGTCTGAACCGGTCGTGGACATTCATTCATTCATTCATTCATTCATTCATTCATTCATTCATTCATTCATTCATTCGAAGCGGTACAGAAAATGACACAGGGTTAAAGGATCTACCATGAACTGTTTAGGTTCTTGCTCATGTTGGTAGTGAAGGAGGATAAGAAGCAGATTAAATAATCACTACAGCTGATCTTCAGATTCCAATTGGGAAAATGACATTAAGAAAACAGGTATACATCTTTATAACATCCAAACATACCTTGATGGAACCAGGAAGACTCTTTAGACTGGAACAAGCTGGACTCAGCAACACACTTCAACAACATGTTCATGTAAACATTGGAGTAAGTAAAAAAAATAATCATGTATGGTATTATGGGCATATTAAAAAAAAGATAAAGGATTCCTTTGGAAATATGATTGAATACTGAAAAACACAAATTTCAAGTTCAAGTAACTTTATTGTGTCATATAGGGAAAATAGTTTGCAGCTATAGCAATGAAGCCATTGGTTCAATGAAATACATAGTGAAGTTGCTCAATACAGGCCCGTGGTCTGGTTCATTCTCACAATAAGTCATCAGCTAAGTTTAGGATGTGTCCATTTAAATGTTTGCTGCAACAGTCATTATTATAAGGAATACAGGGGGGAGATAGCATCTTTGGAGAGAACCAGTGGAATAGTGCAGCCCTTTGGGGAGGGTAACTCTCACACATGCACACTTCTATTAGCTGAAAAGTGCAGAATCCAGCTGACAAGATAAAGATCTAGCTAAAAAAAAAAAAAAAAAAAAAAAAAAAAAAAGACTAGCAAGCTTCTCTGCTAAAAGATGTGGTTAATATTATTAAAAGCTAAGGAAAAGTCTGCAAACAGAAAGCATGAGTTGTCGAACCTTCCAAGTGGCCATAAAAATAAACAAAATAAAAAAGTAATCAAAGCGTCATCCACACCTCTACTAGACCTGTACGCAAATAGCAATGGGCCAGTTTGATTTAAAAACAGGTCAAGATAACACGTACATCCCAGAACAGTAATGCTGGCTGGTGGATTAAAAAGGAGACACCAGACATAAATAAGGTCCGTACACCAGAAGCTGCTCCTGAAAAATGTAATAAAGTGACGCTTCGGGTGCCTCCAAACAGTTTTCCTGAGTGGGCTCTTTAATATGAAGCAAAAGTGTGACATGTTTGGGAAATTTTTCAGTTTTAAATAAAACTGGACACGTCTCCATAAATGCAATCACAGGGGTCAACTGACACAATCAGGTGATGAACCACAGGTGTGAAATTATTTTCCATTTTTTATTTTTAAATTTGACTTGACAGAAAGTGGGGACGACGACTTACGTTCCTGCGTACGTCATGACGTTGTCACGTTCGTCCGTGCCTGGGTGCTGATCAGTCGCCAACATGGCTTCCGTGGCGATGGTGGAGAGTTGTCCGGGTAAAGACGTTGTAGCGGAGGGTCTGTTGGATCTACTGAAACCCGCCATTCAGCAGCTAGACCTTCACGTTCACTCCGTTCGGTAAACCCGCTCCCTAATTTTTTTTATAAAATTAAATGCAAGAAAATCATGTCATGGTCTCGTCATGTGACTTTAGTTTTTCTCCCAGTGAAATCTGGATCTGAGCCGATGTTTGTTCTGTCCTCATTTCCTGTGCTTCCTCTGAAATACTGTCATGTTTTTTGTTCTTTTTTCTATCCTTTTCAGAGAAAGTCAGGTGGAATTAAGGGAGCATATAGATAATCTGGCTACAGGTAATTTCAGAGATTCCCTGTTTAAATCACGTGTTCTGTTCAATATTTCTTCCTCTGTCAGTAGATGACAATTGGTTTACAAAATAAAAACAATAAATAAAAGTATAAAACAGACGAGCAGTTGGTTGGACACTAAACATGTTTTCTTCTAGAACTGTGCAGGATAAATGAACACCAAAAGGTTGCTCTGGACCTGGACCCCTATGTGAAGAAGCTGCTGAATGCTCGGCGCAGAGTTGTGTTGGTCAATAACATCCTGCAGAACGCTCAGGTCAGTCCAGGCCAGCTGGGTTCTCACTTCTTCTAAAGTTCATAAAGCTGCAATCATCAGTAGTTTCCAATATGATTCAAACCTACTTCACACTTACTGTAGGATTAAGGGAGAAAAAAAAAAAAAGAGTTGTTCCTTTTTTCTTCTTCAAGTAACTAAATGATTACTAGTTACTTCATTCAAAAAGTAACTCAGTTATTTTGTTGATAAACCAAAAAGTAATGTTACTGTTAAAGTAACTTTAGTTACTTTTGTAGAAGAACATACTTAAAAATTCTTCCAATAATATCCTTCTAATTTAATTAGGCTGCAATGTTGTACGGAATATAAAACAAACTCAAACACAGTCATTTTTCAACACAAATTTATTTAACTTAGGCAAGCAGATTATTTAAAAAAAATAAATAGAAATAAAAAATATATAATATAAAAATGTAATCTATGTAACTGCATGTTGAGCCTCCATCTTTCTCCTACTCTTAATTATATATATTTTTATTCACATCTTTCCTTAGTTATCCGTGGGCTTTGTCTCTGTCTGTCAAGTAAAGTTGTGTGTAACGGTAACTGAGTAACTTTATTTAAAGAATAATGCATTAGAGTTTTAATTACTGACAAAAGTAATGGGATTACAGTAACGTGATACTAGTACTGCATTACTACCCAACACTGATTGGCTGTAACGTGTATCCAGCTCTAAAATGCATAACAGAAGTGTTTGATCAGAGGTCAGTGCTGTGGGAAGATATTTTATCTCATGCATCAAGAGAGCACTGATGACAGCTGCTAAAGCTGCTTAAAGTTGTCTTCCAGCATTAGCATCTGCAGTCCTGCTGCTGATCTGTTCCAGGTCCTGAAGTGGTCTAACAACAGCTTCTTCTGCAGGAACGTCTGAGGCGACTTAACCACAATGTTGCCAAGGAGACAGCACGAAGGAAAACCATGTTGGAAGCATCAGGGGTGTTTACTTCCCACTCCCCCAGTAAACCTTGAGCCCCATATTTGCATATTCAGTTTTCTGTTCTCTGAGCGACTTGGTCATATCCTGCCCTGCTTCTGTCATGTGTAGAGGGTCTCCAGGTTCTTCAGCTTCCTCCTATTTTTTTCTAAAAACATCTTGGATAACTGGCTTGGGCGGTGATGGACGGATGGATGGACTGTTTTACGTGAACCAGTTGTACAGGTGAATTATATATATTTCTGCTAAAGGGGAAACTTAAATTAAGCCAGATTTACCTGAAGTGTCTCAGATGATCATTGGTTCTATAGATGAAGACTCAACATGTATTTTTAATTTATGATAATAAACAAAATCGTTCCGCTCTGTCTGGTTTCATTTACACTGTGATGCTTCGTAGATAGTTACATCAGCTAACCGGAGAGTCTCTGACCACCCTACAGCTTACCCTCAGTTTGAACACAGTTACAACATATCTGCTACAGTGGTTTAACACATCAGTTTGTAACTAATCTCACCAACTCTGGCCTTTAAACAATAACTATGGATAGCATTGATCTTCTGTGACTGACAGAAGTAAAGCTTCTGGTGTTTACTGGTTGTAACGTGATGTTAACATGTGTAACGTGTAACTCTGTGCCTTTCAGTAGGAGCAAATCAGATGCTGCTCTAACAACTTGGACATGAGTTTTACATTTCTAACTGCTTATTGGAGGAAATATTTTTATAAGCTTCTGTGATGACTTCAACATGATGTTTTCACAGAGCTCCTTTAGGGCTAATGCAGGGCCAAAGGTCAACAACTGCCTATCTGTGTAAAAAAGGTGAATATATTTATTCTGATACTGATAAAAACGTTCCTCAATGGAGTGTTTATTTCAAATCTAATTTACAAAAAAAGGAGGAAACCCTGGCTGGTTGTTTGGATTTCTTCAACTACCTAGCACCCATCTGATGGATTTCCTTTAACATGTGCATCTGTCTGAGTAGAAGAATTCGACTGGAGGCGACACAGCTTTAACGCGCCTCTCGGAATGCCAGCGTGGAAAATCTGTCAGGAATGCTGTTTATTTTGAAACTATATAATAATAGCAGGGGTCCGGCCTGCAGGGTGCAGTAGTATAGGTCAAAGTCCTCCTGCTGCCGGATATCCAGCTGAAACTTGCAATTCAGGAACAGAAATTTAAGTCCAGACCTGACATAATTTGGAAATTTGTCAAACACTGTACAGAGTAAACCGAGCAGGATGTGAGGTGGGGTTTCTGTGGGTACCGGCGCATGTGGGGATAATGGGGAATGAACATGCTGATCGTTTGGCAGAAGAAGCACTAGGAGATGATTGTATAGGATTTTTTTTACAATATGGATCGTCAAAGTATAAGTCAATCATCACTGGGTTTCTTGGTGAGAAGTGGCAAAGGTTGTGGGAGGAGGATGGACACGAAGAGCTTATTTTGCAGTGCAGAGGAAATTGAGGACCACTATGAGCCAGGTTATTGTAAAGCGGAGAGATTCAGTAGTTCTAAGTTGAGACTTGGTCACTGTGGACTTAGGAATGGGCTGGCCCTGATAGGAAATCATCCAGATGGAAACTGAATGTGGCGGTGCAGAAACGGTTGAACACGTTCTAATGGACTGCAAGACCTGGTAGAAGTAGAATGCTTAGAGAGCTGGGAGCGCTCGGAATAACAGTTTTTAGTGTATAGACTGCTGCCGCTGGGCGGTTGGGATAAACTAAAAAAAAATTGGTGGATTTTTTTTTTTGCATCGGACCAATATTTATAAGTGGATCTAGGCTGTGGATGTGTCTGTGTAGTGAGATAGCTTATTACTGTGGCACCTCTAACCGGTAGATGGCAGCAATACGCCATAGTCGCGTCTAGTCTGCTAAATACAAATACAAAGAAGAAGAAGAATATCCAGTCGCAGAAGAAGCGGAAGCGGAAAAAGAAAGGTTGGCTGGGTTCGCGCTTTACAGTAAAAACAAAACTTGAAAGCTAATTTATCGAAAACAGACCTTTCTGGATCAGGACCGTTCACCAGACATATGTATGAGAACCAGAAAATTCGGATGATAACCAGACCTTAGAGATCAGAAACTATATCAGAACCGATTCGCTGCTGCAGGCCCGGACTGGAGAACCGGAATGGACTCCTGGGTTCGGTTCAACGCTCATAGTCAGTCCAAGGAAAAGGTTATCAGGTAATCTGACAGATTAATGATCCTTGTTTAATCCAGTTCGGCTGGGTTAAGTCCATTACGAACAAAAACAGGTAAACACCTAGATAAACAGCATTTAGTGCTGTTAGTGATGTGTGATACATCTGGTTTTCAATATAAATACACGTTAGTATCAGCGATACTGATCCGATACTGATAGTACAAAAGCTAAATCTGCCTGGAAAAGCAAAATAAAAAGTTGTTAAGTTTATAACAGCTTCCCTTTGTACCATGATGGGATTTATGACTCTTTGAATGGAGCCGAATCTTGAGCCATTCAAAAGACTGTCTCATTCTTATTTAATCTAATTCATATGAATTGACTGTGTTGGACATCAGACTCCCACGATGGCACACACGTATCATGTGAAGGCAGCCTGGATCATTTGTATATAATAAAAAAGCAGTTTGCAAATGAACAGCTTGCAAATGTATCTCGGTTCTTTAAAAGAGCCGTTGATAAGAATCGATTAGTTTATGAAAATTACATCGCTACTCTGTACCTAGAGAGTGTATAGATGGTCCCTGGATAATACCAGGTGGTCAGTTCCTGTCAGAATTTGACCCTGATCTGTTCCTTCCAGGGCAGCCCAGTATGCCTGCATGATTCTGGGCTATTCGCTGCAGCGGAACAGAGCAGCATTAAACCTCTACAAAACCATCAGTGAGCTGGAGAAACACCTGAGCCTGACTCGAAAATGTGAGTCCGTTCTTTCTGTGGATTAGAGCAGTACCACACAATAGAACCATAACATAAAATAAAGATTAATGAAAAAATACATTGAGAGTATAAAATAAAAATAGAAAAAATAATTGGAAATGTTTACTTAGATAGGTTTTTCTGTTTGTGTCATTTGTGTTTCAGTTACAGTAAAAGTATTCACACCCCACAACAACGTGTGACAGATTAACACAGAAGTTCACAACTGTGGAGTAGAGAGAAAATTATTTCCAACTAATAAAAATATATTAAGTTGCAGTGTCCATCTGTATCCAGCCAGAACTTTATAGCGCTGCAGGTGTTTTTGGGAATGTTTCTACCAGCTTTGACATATGGAGACTGAAACATTTGTCCATTCTTCTTTGTAAAGGAGTTCAGACTGGATTGAGAGCGTCTGATCAGATTATCAGAGTGGATTCAGGTCTAGAATTGAACCAGATCCTAATCCATGAACATGTTTTGATCTAAACCAGTGTTTACGAATATATTTTCCTTGAAGACCCACTAAAAAGCAAGGACCCCTCCCCATGCTGAAACAATGCTTGGCTTCATGCTTTCATTATCTGCTTCTCACTATAAACGATTCAGGAGTCCTGTCCTTTGATAAACACAAAGCTAAGATAACTATCATCATATAGCCTTACTTTTTCTTTCTTTATAATGACAAATCATCTGCACTGCTGTTTTTCTCTGATGTTTCATTAATGAAATGTTGCAGGAAAAATCCAGGTTACCAGGATAAACTCCACTACTATAGCTCTACTAGCTCACTGGCCTCACAAAACCACAGTACATGGACCAGAACTAATTGGATGAACAAGGTGTGGCCTCTTAAATAAATTTTTATGTTTTAATTTATCATTGTCTACCAAATTTTGATGACCCCCATTTATTAATTTTGGGACCTGATTTCTAAAGTTTTCAGACTCCAAAACGCCAGTTCCATGTGGATGAAACATCCAAATAAAGACCTTAATCACATACACCTGTTATTGGGCATCTCCGGTTGGGAACCACTGATCTAAACCATCCTGTTGTATCTCCAGGTGGATGCTTCAGGTGGTTGTTCTGCTGGAAGGTGAACTTCTTTTTCAGCCTCAAATAGGTTTCCATTAAGGATTGTGCTGGATTCAGCTTTATCCATCAGTTATAAACTCTGACCTGATTCCCTGTCCCATAGCACAATTCTGCCACAGCGTTTTACTGTAGGGATGGTGAGTTCAAGGTAATGTGCACAGTTGGTTTTCTGCCAGATTTTTATGTACAGGTGGAAAGAATTGTCTGCTGGCACTACTGTTTGTCACACCTCCTCCAGTGCCATCCTTTGGGGCAGCTACAGGGTCTTCAGCTGGGGACCACTGCTTATTGGTGTTTTGCTCACTTTAACCCCGTAACACCTCCTGGTGGCAGAGCGGTCGCAATGACGTCTCTCTTCCTCCCCTTGCAGCAGCCACTCCTCACTACTGCCACATAGATTATATTTAGGCTAAAAGATCTTTGATCTCATCTGATCAAATCATCTTGTACGTTGTTTGTCTCCTGCTCTGTGGACAGGACTTCTTCTGGAGTCCTCTTCTATAAAGACCAGATTTGTGGAGTATTCTGTGAACAGATTGTCTACCTGCGGCTCTTTCAGTCACCATGACTTAGCTGAACATCTCTGATCACAGTGCTTTCCTTGCCTGGCATACAACGTAGTTTCCAGCTCTACCAAACTATCTTTAGATGTTTAGGGAGGGTGAACACATATGGACACCACTCTTTTCAGATTTTTATTAGTTGAAAATGATTTATTTTAATTTTCTTTTCACTCCATGGTGCTGAACATGCCTGTTGGATGTAGATGAACCAGGGTGGACGGTAAAATAACTTAAGGCTCTGTGCAGCAGGAGTCAGATCCTGGTCTCAGACGACCTGATTAAAAAAAACTAATCTTTTCCAGATGTGATGATGTATTCTTGGATGTTTATCCTCCTGCAGTGCTTCGTCTGGGGAACTCGGTGGAAGCTCTGGAGGCAGCCAAGCGCTCCATCCACCTATCAGACAGCGTGTTGAGGCTCTGCCTGACTATCAGCCACCTGAACAGAGCCATGTACTTTGCCTGCGACAACGTCCTGTGGGCTGGAAAAACCGGAGTCCTCTCCAAACTAGATCAACAGAAATGGAGTCAGAGATCTTTCAGGTGAGCAGCTACTCTTCTTTCAGTGGTCAGAAATGGCTTCCTATGAGTGGATTTCGGATCAAGACGCATTATAAACTTGGTCTGTATTTTCTGGTGTCCACATTTGAACCATGAACTGAAATCTGCTTCTACCCGACAGGTACTACCTGTTTTCTCTCATCATGAATCTGACCAGAGATGTGTACGAGCTCTGCCTCCTCATGGATCATGAGAACCGATCCAAAAGCTCCAAATTCTCCAACACCTCCCTCTCTGCTGACCTCTCCTCTTCACCTTCATCTTCAGCAACTCTTCCTTTCATGGCAGCGTGGCTCCAGCTACACCTCCGGCAGGTGGTAACGATTCTCTATAATAACCCACCTTTGCTGCTGGACCTGCTGAGGAACAGCTGTGATGTCTTCATCCCCCTGGACCAGCTGGGGATTTACAGAACTGGAAATTGCTTTGTGGGAACCTGCGGCCTGGTCTCCTCAGTCCTCTCCATCCTCACCGTGGTCCACCCCTGGCTCAAACTCAAGCCATGAACCCAGATATGCCAGGCAGGATGGGAGGTGATGTTTCTGGAGGTTTGGACAGCAGAGGCTTGTCCCGAAGCCTCCTGATCCAAACTGACCAGGTTTGTTTTCTGATCTCTGTACCGGAGAAATGAGGAAGACTAGGTTTGATGGATCTGACATCACTGATGAAGCTGCAGCAAAAGACTGAACTCGAATCTTCATCCTCGTTAAAAACCATGAGTTTGTTTTAGTAGAAGAAGTCTGACAGATGTGCAACTCCATCAACTTCCCCATCGATTGCCGTAGTTACAGATTAACATCCAGTTCAGTCACTTTTAGTTTGCTTTGTGTGGCAAACTGTCTCATGTGAGCTGTAAATATTGAGATAAAAAGAGAAAAAAGATCTTTTTATGTTTTAACAGCAAACCGCCTGTGGTCATCAGCAGGATTACACTGTAGGAACGGTTTCTGGGAGTTAATAAAGGTTTCATATTTTAACCTGACAGTGTCTCCTGTAGAAAAGTTATTTTGAAATGACCAAGAACCTTTATAGAACACCTGACAATGCTAATATGTCAGGAAACTGTTCCAACACTAAGATGAGCTTCTTTAAACCAGCTGCAGTGTTGAGACGTCACAGCTGGAGTTTTTCTCCACAGCAGTTATTTCATCTGGAACATTAAAACACAACAAAATTGGTTCATTTTACAATCTGACATCGCACACCCAGAACGCTCTCCGATTTCAAGTCGACTATGTGCTGATGATGCTCTACCATGTCGGTCTTTGAGATCACAGATTCTTCTACATCCTGAAGTAACAAACTAGTTTTAAGAAGCATGAAGCTGAATGTTTGAATGGTCTGAAATAAAACAAAGTCTTTTACTCAGTTTTGTATTCTAATAGAAAATACAAGAAGCAAGAACAGCTTTATGTCACTGAATTTAGGGAAGAAAACAAAATATCACAGCTGTAAAAAAACAACCAACCAAAGGAACACATTAACAAAACAACATCACAGGACCGGTATGTTCAGGTTAGTCCTGCTCCTGTTGGTGGTCAGATCAGACTGCACTTTATTAAAGTGGGCTTTGTGGGAACCTGCGGCCTGGTCTCCTCCATCCTCACCGTGGTCCTCCCCTAGCTCATACTCAAGCCATGAATCCAGAGATGTCCAGCAGGGTGGGAGGTGATATTCCTGGAGGTTTAGACAGCAGATCAATCACTCATTTATTGATAGTTCTGATCAGTTTATTCATCAACACACTGTCATCACTGATGAATACTGTTCATCATCATCCTACTGTGCGGCTCTCACAGGATTCACTAGCTTAAACCAGAGAGATGACACCATGTGATGTTTTAAAAATGGTGGTCTGCATAAATTCAACAACAAGACCCAGAAATCTGGAAACACATTATCACAAATTGACCAATCACAGGGGAATTCTTCCTTTAAAAAACAAGAGAATTTATATATTTTTTTGCTTCTACAAACTCGTGAAGGCACTGCACCGTTTCGTCTGCTATTGTTCTAAAAGAGGAAATGCCTGCTGAAACTGAAGTAAACCATCAAAAGAACGCCCTGTGGAGTTTACCAGCCAATCCAAAATGCTGCAGCGAGGGCTCTGATGAGAACTAGCAGGAGAGATCATTTTTCTTCAGTTTTAGCTTCTCTTCTTAGGCTTCCTCGAATGGGAGACAGAGTCTTCGGCTATCAGGCCCCTCTCATGGATTGGTTCGGGAGGCAGACGCCCTCTCCACATTTCAGATCTTAAATCTTATAGTTATGGTTGGTCTAGCCATCACTTAGTTATGCTGCCATAGGCTTAGACTGCCGAGTGAGGTCTCGTGATGAACTGAGCACTTCCTTTTCATCTCTCTGTTCCTTATTTTCCATGTATAAACTCATGACAATAATGTATTTCTCCTCTCTCAACAGTTCTTCCTGACTAAAAGATGCACTCTTAGTGTCTCTTGGTCTCTCTATTCCCGGCATACTATACCGAAAAAGAACCAAACCGTGACCTTAAAGCCAAAGTACATACCAAACCATGATTTTTGTCATACCGTTATATCCCTAGTTCTGATGATTAACTTTTTTTACAGCTTCTTTTAGCTACCACCACTCAATAAAAATTATATTTTCATCTGGAACTAACCTGAAGTCTGATGGTAAAGTTTAGGTCTGTTTTGTTAATAGTCTAATATCATTCATAAAGGCGGTACTTGGAGAGTCTGATATCTTCTGTGGAGGTTTGAGAACCACTGTTTCAGAGAGATGATGTAGCTCTGCAAGTGTCAAGAATGTGAAGAAAGACCAACCTCTTATTTACTCTTGGGTCTCCATGCTCTCATCCTCTCCATCTCCTCCCTCTTCCAGAGCATCATCTTCCTCCTCCTTCCTCTCTGGAGGTTTCTCATAGGCCTTCTCTGACGGCGTGACGATGACTCCTTCCCATGTCGACATCTCAGTTGCCAGGTCTAGTAAAAAAAAAGAAAAAGAAATTAGGAACATTTCTGCACAGATAATATAGACGGGGATCACAGTCAGGATGGAAACAGCTGAAACTAAAAGCACTCAGAGTGCAGACCTCCACCAAATGGGGTCACTGAGGAAAAAGCCCAAAAAACCCACCAGTCAACCCAGTACCCCTATGTTTCTGACCTTCTGGATCAGCAGATCTGGAATATCAATATGATCTGGGTCAAACAATGTTGGATTATAACATCTACCATGATGTCATCTTGTATTTTTTTGGCCAATAGTTCTGGGTATTATCTGTTAGAAGCTTTAATGGCAAAATGATCCTTATTTCCAAATAGTAAAGAATCCTTAAAAAATTCCTGCATCCAGATGGTGATCCGGATCACCCCCAAAATGTAATCACTTGGTGCTTAATCGATGGGCCTATAATTAGCTAACACAGAGAGGTCAAGACCAGGTTTTCTAAGCAAAGGTTGGACTACTGCATACTCAAGTTTGGCAGGGACCAAACCAGAGGACGTACTGTTTTTAATAATAGGAAGAACACACTGCCCTTTACTTCTATATCAACCATACATAAATTTCTTTAAAGAAACAAGAAGGAACAAAATGAAGGGGGGAGCCCGAAGAGAGAGAGACGGGCTCAAACTGATAAAGAACTGCAGGGGATGAGATGAGACACGTCTCACATCAAAAAAATGACAGGGTGAACATACAGAGTTGAATTGTGCAACTAGTCTGAAATGGTTTAGGTGTCTTATGTCTGCCTACAAGAACCCCAACTACCCCCCTCCAGGTAAACAGTAAGGTGGTCTTACAGCTGGCGTCTCCCTCCAGGCCGAGGATCTTCCTGTAACCTCCATGAGAAAGAACTCTGACCAACGTCTGTGCTGTGAAACACACCATGTCCTGCAGAAACATACTCAGTCTGATCATTGGCTTCCAACAGAGCTGACAGTTAATAACCAAACAGAAGCAGACCTACCTGCTGTTCCAGAGTCATTACTGTGTGAACTCTGAAGTTTCCACTTTCACACGGGTCTGTGATTCCCACAGATCCAGGTAAGAAGAGACCAGCAGCCAGCATCTGGAGGCAGCGCCTTCACAAGTTCAACACAGGAAGTTAGAAACACACCAGACCTCTGCTGATGGGACAGAAAGAGACCTGAGGACTCACCTATAGGCCACGTTCAGGGACAGAGGCTGTCTGGATGGGTTGTTCATCACCGCAGAGTGGCCCTGCAACAGAAAGGACACCAATTTTCACCAGAGACATTTTCACATGGAAACCGGAAGTCTTCTCTCAGACTTACTGCTGGTACACGTCAGGCTGTGTTTAGGATCAGTTTTCAGAGCTGGGAATACATTCTAGTCAGTATACAGCAAACAGGACACAGGAAGGGAAAACCAGGATAGGACAACAAAAAAAACGGGAAAACCGTCAGGATGGAAAACAAACAATGGAAAAACCATGAGGATGGGAAAACTGACAGGATAGAAAAGCAAGAAGACAGGAAAACAAATATGACTGAAATACTGCCAGGCTGGAAAACCATAAGAACAAAAAGAGGAAAAGAGTAATAATGACAGGGGAAAAAAAGAAAAAATATAAGTAGAACAACTGAATATGCAGATGAAGGAAAACAGTTGTTTCCTGTACTTAAAGGTCCCATATTATGCAAAATTCTCTCTCTAAAGGTTTTCTAACAGTCATGTGTGTCCTCATAGCCTGTGTATGAGACCCAAAAATGTCTGCTCTCTCACTTTCTTGCTCCAGTTTTGAGTGAATGTGTGCTCAAACGAGTGAGTCTGAGATAGTTCCCTTTGTGACCACACAAAGGGAAACAACCACTGCCCCCTGATTGCGGATACTGCCATTGACCCCCCCAAGCGGGCGCCAGCGAAAGCCGGATCCTCTCCCAGAGACGGGCCTGGACAAGCACCAAATAATGAACATTTAAAGGTTCAGACACAGAAACAGCCCGTTCTCATTAGAGATCACCAGCGCCACTTTTGGAATGGCTGAAATTAAGGACAGAGGCTGAATTTGGTGTAATACACTTTGAAAAACAATGTTGTTGGACCTTGGATACTCATTTAAAATTATTGAAAAATAATTAGAATATCGAATCATTAAAGTTGGCTGCTAGATGTTGTGTTTGATGTTCGTGTAATACTATTAACACAGTGGTGCTACCTTCTTGCCCAGGACATTTTTAGAAAAGAGATTTCTAATCTTAGAGAGGTTTTATCTGGTGAAATGACAGAGAAATGAAACACAAATTAAGTAAGTTTATTTAGCTCAGACCACTGATAAAAATACTTGGGCTGGGACTTTAACGTTAATTGCTATTAATTAATTACAAAAAAGTTAACGCATTTATTTGCAGTTTAAATTTCAATCAACACGAAACGTTTGTCAATGCATGAATTCTTGTTACACGGATTACACTTATACACACATCAGAGCTTGGCTAACAACTTAGCGACTTTGGTGCTATATTTAGCAAGTTTCAGACCCTCTAGCAACTCCAATTCAAATAAGCACCTAGCAACAAACTAGGTGTTTTTAGGGACTGACATGAAAGCACATAAAGTTTACTCTTCTCAATGAGCACTGGGTGCTGCAGTAGGCCCCTTCCCTGTCCAAAAGAGCACAGAAGAGGCTCGGTCCTGCCCAGCAGTCCCATCTGCAGCAGCAGACGTTCACCTCTGCTCCATGATCAGAAAGAGAAATGCGTAAAGCTGCTGCTGGCTGATCCCGCTCTAGCTCACAGTCAGATATTAACGCCTATTAAATAAGAGTGTGGATGAAAACATTAAAATGTTGCTGCAACATGTCGTAGACTCTTCATTAGAAAATAGCTGGCGCTGTTAATTAAAGTACTTTGGTAATTAAAGTGACTTTAACTTTAGGTCTGTTAAATTTTGGCCAGAGATATTTTCTATTTCTTTTACTACTGTTTGAATTGAAATGCAACTAAATTTATTTTTCCAGAAATTACTAGAGCTCGAGTTTACAATTTTAATGTCTGTGTCTATTATTTGATTCAGTTGTCCAATAAAACCATTTAAATAAAATTGTGCTTTTTGGTGCAAATATTGTTATGCCATGCTAATTAGATTAATTTTTTAAGAGTCCCACCCCTAAAAATCTGTTTATGGGTTTTAGTTTGAAAACTTCATCAGAGTGTCTTTAAATCTGACAAAGCCCATCACAGAATAAGAAATTGTAGATGATGTCTGATGGACATCACCTGATCAGTCATTATTCAATCATCTCAGCAGCACATTTTATTATACAGGCCACCCCCAGCTACATACCACGTTTCTAAAAACAAACAAACAATAAAAACAAACTGAATTGAACAATGTGAGGTCAGACTATCCATCTGGTGTCAGTGATAAATCTGTCTTTGGGCCTAAAGATCTTCATTCAGCAGCTGTGGAAAGTTTCTACAGGAAGTTTGGGTTTGAACATGTGTGAACACGGTGTAGTGGTGTGCACTTACAATTTTTATTATCATTTTCTAACGGAAAAAAACAACATGATTTTGTTTTTCCAAAGTGAATTTTATGGATTCAGGACTTACCAGCAAATCCAGGATCCAGGGAGTCAGAGGTTCAAACCCAGGGAAGCGCATCCGGAGGTCTTTTAGAAGACGGATCAGAACCTTCACCCTGAAGGTTGATAGAAATACAGTTTTTTTTGTGAATGGTCGTCTCCTCAAACATCCTCTAGAACAGAAAACGGGGACTTCTTACGTTGACTGAGAAGCATTTTCCTCGAACCAGCGTGCGTGACGGATGGCGGCTAGAGCACTCTGCAGCACCTTGATGTCCACTAAAAAAAGAAAGAAAAAAAAAAAAAGGTTAATTCAAAAGTCCACCCAACTCTGCTGACATTACACCATCCAATTAGAAGTTTCCACTGGGATTCTTCCCAACTCTCAGGATGGACCACTGCTGGAAAACTCAAGGTTAAACAACAACAAAGCAGCCCTGAGGTTTTTCCACATAAAGACTCTGGAAACAGAAATATCTCTGATGGATAAATCCTGCATTAATAAATGTAATTTAGACTAGTTTTAATTCTGAAATATTAATGAAAATAACAGATGAGTAAGAGATGTCAGACATCTTTTTAACTGACATTTCATTTCAGTTCATTTCTGATCATCAACTCGGTCATTTCAGACTGACTTCATACAAATTTCTGGATAAAGTTCTAGTTTCTGGGTCGGTTCTGACCCATTAATTCTCAGTGTTGAAGCTTCTGGTTGATGTGTTGGCTGTTTGGAAGAGCGTATGCTGTATGACTAGTGTGTATTCTGAGTACATACAGTGCAGCTCCGGGTCCAGTTTCCGAAGGTTGGGCGGGACAGTGGTGATGAGGATCTTTATCGTAGCATCAGCTGAACTGATCTCGAAGCCTGTCTCGTTGGTCAACATGGACAGGACTGGAAATAAAACAAATCCGATTCAATCTCGGATTAACAACTAAATGACATTAAACCAAATCAGTTTACATGGGATTTAATCCAACAACATCACTGACGCTTCCATTTTCCTGCTGAATCTGAAGAATAAGACATGAAAACTCTGAATTAGGGCTGGGCGATTAATCGATAAAATCGAATTTTCCATTTTTATTTTTTTGAAAATCGGGATTTAGCAGCGGACTTTGCCCTCCGTCCACACCAGAACGGTATTTGTCTCACAGATTTAAAGTGAGTCGTCACTCACGCCTGGGATTTAGCTGTAATGCTGCTCTCTACGAGATGCAGAAGTCAACTTCCGCCCACAACTCTCGTTAACAAACGACCAACATCAGGGGAATTCTTTCCGCAGTGGATCCTGTATGATAAGGATCCAGATAGAAAGAGCTCATCGATGCAGTTGTGTTGCATATTTCTATGCAAGATATGAAGTCGTTTATATGGTGGAAAAGTTATGACATTTTCTTTTAGCTGCCATTCATTCATATAATTTATATGAATGAATGCCAGCAAAAAGAAAGTAAATAATGTCAGAGATCTGGAAAGCAAATGTTTTTAATAAGTCATTTTATGCTTTTTGAATAGAAAAGAAAAAAATCGATTAAAATCGGAAATCATATTTGGTTACAAAAAAATCGGAGATTTTATTTTTAGGCCATATCGTCCAGCTCTAATCTAAATCTCCATTAAACTAAACTAAAGCAGACATGCTATCACCACAGCTTTCCTCCTCTCCTTTTTTTAACCACCAGTCTCTACCTTCTGTTGGGTCTTGAGTGCGAAGAGTCTCCACCACTTTGTTACCAAGAGCAGCTACAGCCTCCACTGTTAACCAGGACAGACACATGGTTCAGGTTACTAAAAAACACTTTTACACCAGACACACACCAACACAGAAAAACCTCCTTGCTTCCTTTTCTTCCAAAGCATATTTGTAACTTGTCCAGTCAGTGCAATAGTGGTTTATGTTTGGCTTCTCTGGATGGAAATCCCAGTTTCAGTCAGTTACAAAATTTCTGTTTCTGCTTTCCATTTGATTTGTTTGTACCGACTCCAAGTTTGACATGATTCCTACTTAATGACCTTCTAGGAACTTTCAATTTATATCCCCCATTCCACCGACAGGTCTGGTTTGGTACGAGACGGCATAGCACAGTACAGAACTAGTCAAAATAGGTGAGTTGCAGCCTAGTGGTTGCAGAGGTGGGAAAAAAGAAAAAAAAAAAAAAAAAAAAAGCCACTGTGGGTCCCCGAGAAAGGCCCTGAACCCCCAACTGCTCCCCAGGTGCTGGAATCTGGCGGCCCACTGCTCCTAGCAACTAGGGTGAGTTAAATGCAGAGAAGAATTTCCCAGCTTGGGATTGATAAAGTGTAAAAAAAAAAAAATTTTTTTAAAAAGGTGAGAAGGCTAAATACAGGATAGGTCAGGGCGAGACATGTTTTTTCGTGTTAAAAACTGGGAAGGTGCCAGAATATCCAACCCTATAAGGTGAAGCTTGACACTGCAATCCATTAAACGGTCGAAAGAATCATCACTTCCTATGCAACCTGGCAATAAGAACAAAGCCGAACAGCTCCATGTTTAAATATACGGTGGATTTTTTGTTGGGTAAAGCCACGTCAAGTCTTCATTATAATTCAATGAAGACATCGCACCACTTTGACATCTCTCTTACAAAGCTGATGCATATATCCCTATCCAGCTGATACCCCATCTACCAGGTAAGGTACCACTGCTGTGGAAACACAACTGAAATAAACTGTTCCATCCCAAGCTGGATCCCTTTAGTAGCAGCCTTCAACTCTCCTGCATTGCTCAGTCTCATGTGTCTCATCTTTCTCTTGGCAATACCCCATAGATTTTTTTAGGGGTTCAGGTCAGGAGAGATAGCTGGCCAATCAAGCACAGTAAACCCATTGGTCCCGCCGATCCTCTCCAGGCTGTGGTCATCCCTGCTGGTTGTGCTTCTTTTTCTTCTTTTATATATATATATA
>JBAMHW010000019.1:41578-54820 GCA_037177495.1 Rhadinocentrus ornatus | reverse complement strand
GGAACTGTCCCCGATGTCCATGCGATGCTGCAGAGGCGTGTCAGCCAAAACAGCCCTACAGCATCCAGAGCCTTAAGGAACTCTGGGTGGATCTCATCCACCCCCGGGGCCCTGCCACCGAGGAGCTTTTCAACCACCACAGCGACCTCAGCCCCAGAGATGGGAGAGCCAGCACCAGCTACCCCAGACTCTCCTTCCTCATTGGAAGACATGTTGGTGGGATTGAGAAGGTCTTCAAAGTACTCCCCCACCGCCTCACAAAGTTCTGAGTCGAAGTCAGCAGCACCCCATCCCCACTGTACACAGTGTTGACGGAGCAAATTTACACATTCCTTCTAGAAGGGTGTATGCTAAATTTGCTGAGTTATTAAACATGTTCAGGTCCCAAAAAAATGCATTTCATTTGGCATAAAAAGATTACAGAACAATAATAATCACTTGCATTTCAATAGGCCTTTGTATCGCCTTCAGCTCTTGGGTCTAATAGCTAGAGTAAGCAACCTGTCAGGGTGGTTAATTAAATATGTTACAGTCCAATGAACCCAGTGAGGAAGATGGCAGTTTTAGTAGAGACATTAGAAATGCATGACCATCTAGAAGTAGCCTCTCTCCTTTAAAATCTTCACTGGTGCTGTAGGTTTGGATTCGTCCCTATCATATACACTGGGTTAGCCAGTTTATCTTACTTATAGTACCTTGGATAACATATAATTGCCTTACCCACAATGATAGCCGTGTTACGCTGGTAGGGATCATAGGGGCAGCGACTTCTTCCTTCATCAGGGCTGACACTCATTGTGAGCGTCTCTAAATTCTGGACAAAAAAAAAAAAAAAGCAGAAAAAAACTACTTTGATCTAACAGAATAATAAAAAGAAAGAAATCTCACACACCAATCTATACACAACTTAAGCTGCATTTATAATTGTGTGGCGTCTGCGTAAGGTCAGTTACAGTGTCACCGCCATATCTCCACATAGATTCTCGGAAGCTCAATGTGTACATCTTCCAGACCCGACATGCACTCCTGCTTGCAGCTCAGTTACATGGAAGTACTCCCTTGTGATTGGTCGGTTTCTGTTAACTTGTTTCCGGATTTCTGGAGTTTCTCGCTGATTTTGTGTGGTAATTGCAAAAGATAAACTACAACACGATGCCGTGACTATACACTTGAGTGCAAGAGCACATTTGACCAGCGTCAGCTGCGCTGGCCCTACTATATGCAGATGCTGCACGAGTATAAATTTCCTATGGTAGGAAAGACCCGGTTAGTAATCTTCACACACATATAAATCTTATATATATATATTGGAGCTTAACACGCTAATCGCAATGATTAATTAACGTCGTTAATTTTTTAAATTGCACGTTAAGTTTTTTTAATGTTTTTTTTTCTCTCGCCAGCTTTGATTACAGAAAGTCCATGTCTCCCTTCTCTGGTGCAGCGGTGCGTCTGATACAATCGGGAGCGATCGGGTTTATTAAAATTAAGAGGAGTTTTTTGTCTGGAACTTAAGAAAGAAGAAAAAGAACTGACATTTCTCTTTGTCTGTCCAAACCCATGCAGATGGGCAGAACATCGTGATTTTTGGATGGGAAACTGCTCCCAAAAGACAATGAGAAACTTTTAATTTATTTATTACTTTTTTAATAAATAAGGTTTTAATTTAGGCAAGACAGCGAAGGTAAGGCATGTTTTCTGACATAAATCGGGCTTTCTTCTACCTCTGGTTCGGTGAATCTTGGTCATAGCGAGATTAAACTTCCAGCTGTGGAATCTGTAAGATGTGAACTTTCAGTAAAGGAGTCGTTAATGCCGTCGGTGGACACAGGAAGACATCATCTGTGTTTTTTTCATATTTTTCTGACTTTGTGTACCTTGTCTTTTAATTATTGTTGTCTTAACTGTGTTTGTTGGTCATAGAAATGATTTTACTGGGCAGTTAGCTGAGATTCTGGGCTTTCTGTGGATACCACACATTTATTTACAGACCTGACGCTAAACCTGGAAACGAGATATTAACCCCATAATTTCCGGTAGCGGAGGGTGCAGGTGCAGAGGTGAAGCTAAACAATCAAGCTAAGAATGCAAAGTTAGAGAATTTATAGGCCAGATATCTGGATAATGAAGCACTGAAGGTGAATGGATTGAAGTTATTGTGCATATTTAGTGAATATTTCTCTCTCCTCACCATCTAGAAGCTGTGAGATTCTAATCTTGTTTTTCGTCTGTTCACCTGATTCATGAGTTATTTTTCCTTCTGTGTTTAGAAGGAAGCAGCTACGCAGCTTTAAATTCATCCTGCTGACATTTTACCTTTTAGTTAGTCAATCCTGAACATATCATCCTTCTTAGTCAGAAATATTTGATTTGATATATATTGAGAAATATTTTAACTGTTGGTGTTTAAAAAAAACAAAACGCTGCTAATTCTGTTTGTTTGTTTAGTTCAGGGGTCTGCAACCTTTACAATCCAAAGAGCCCTTTTTCCCTCAGCCAGTTAAATTAAACTACTTTAGAGCCGCAGATGTTAACAGACCTTTTCAAAAAGTCAATTTAATATATATTTTTTAACCACCATAGGATATTTGCTATTTTTGAAGAACCACATTTTTATTTCAATTTTCAGGTTATAAGAGGACAAACAGACTTTCTTCGAAGGGATGCAGATATTTGTGAAAAATGATATCAAGTGAAAAAAAAGTCCATAGTTTCCAATCTAATGACAAAAAAAGTAGATTTAAAAAGATATTTTAGCCACGTATTTAGAGGCATTGTGGAAGGTCCAGAGAACCACTTGGAGCTCCGGAATCGCAGGTTGGAGACCCCTCATTTAGTGTTTGTAAACCAAAATTTACTGCATTTTCTTTATATAGTCGTAGGCCTTCTTTTAAAGCACAACATCCTTGCGTGCAACATGTCGCGATAAAATTTTCTAATAGATCCGCAGCACTAATATATACACACACATAATTTTTTTTTCTTTCCAATTTCTTGCTCACTGGGTCTGAACACAGAGAAAGCACATTCAGAGGTTTGTAGTCCAATGCCTCTTCCTGCATGTCTGGTCCTGCTGCAGCAGTACGTCTCATGTAAACACACAGAAAAGCAGGATAATTAAAATGAAGAGAAGTTTTCTGTCTGGCACAGGAAAAAAAAACACATTTCTCTTTGTCCATCAAAAACCATGCAAATGTTTAGAAAATTGTGATTTTTGGACGGGAAACTGCTCCCAAAAGACAATGTGAAATGTAGCTTTTTAAAAAAAAAATTTTTTTTAACTAAATGCAGATGTGTTTTACTGAACCAAAGTACAGTTGTCATTTTAGGAAATTTTGAAAATGTAAATCTTCCGGATGTGTTTTGTAGATCAGCTGAGCCGATGCTGTATAAATGCTGTATTATGATCGAGAAGAGGTATACTCAGTTCGGCTCAACGAGGGCTGCAGCTATGCAGGTTTTCAATGTTTTCCTGCTCCAACACACCTGACTCAAATTAAATGGGCCCAACAGCCTATGATGTTTGGCACCATTACCTGTAGGACAGCAGCAAATGGCGTGACTAGGTTCATTTAGTACAGGGTCAGCAACCTTCGGCACATGCCACAGGCAGCACGCTGGCACCTATCAGTGTTATGACGGCCATCGCTTTATGTCAGTGCTGCTCCCCCCGTTCCTCCTGTTGCTATGTGTTTATGTGTGAAAACACACACACATCGACCAGGCAGTGCATCTTTGCCGTTTGAAGATGTGAAATATCTCTATTTTCACTGCGTGTCGGACTGATCACTGAATGTACCACGCACTGTTTCAATGCGATGCTGCGCCATGATTTTACTCATTTATAAAGCAGGCAGACCAGAAAGAGAGGTGTTGGTTCCTCTCCTTGGGTTGATCGGCGGGGGTTTTGTCTCCTCGTGTCAGAAATTTTAAAAAAAAGTTTATTTTCTCCCCTTGTCATAGAGGAGAGTTACAGGAAAATAATTACACGGTAAAGACAGGTAAAAACGGGAGTTTACAGGCCAAAATGGGTACTTGACAGGTATGCCATTTATTTATTTTGGTCATTAATTTAATTGGTGTATTCTCCTGATGGGAGGACCAACCAGTAACCCGCACGGTCCAGATATACTGTGGGACAAGTTATTCATACGCGCTACACTGGCAGCCAGCTGACATGAAAAGGCTGGTGTGTCTTGCTGCTGTTACTGAGTAAAACAGCAAATGTTAACAGGCAGGCTCAGTTGGATTATGCACCTTACAGAAAAAAAAACTTATTGATAAACACACAGGATCTCCACTTGTTGGTGTCTTGATAGAAGGCACAGCATCCGGCTTTAATTCTGACTTGCGTGTGGTTTATTATACTGTGATGACCTCATCCATTGCTCTCTCTCAGCATAGTTTCTCTGTAAATAATAGAAGCTAACATGATAAGCTTTAATCATAACCCACTAACCCACACATAATGTGTGGATCCGCCATCTCGAACACCAAACACCAACAAAGAAGAATCCGTTGGAAGTGTTTTGTCATGGATCCCAAACTCTATGTGTGTGTTCCTCCCCTTTTCTTTGTGTGGATGGGAGGCATGTCCGGTGATTAAGCAGCACAGCTGAGTGGAATCAAGTTCATTACTCTTCACCTGCTTATCCACATCCTGGATCCTAAGCCATTTTCTGAGGAATTGGGTAAATGCAGAGGGTTCCTTTTTTACAATGTTCACTTGTTTTTAATCAAAAACCGTACATTTACTCATCTGACAGATCCAAGAGTTCTTTCATTATAGGACTACTTGTTTCCAGGGCTCTAACTTGGCCAGAGGCATATCTGGAAACTACTTCTCTGAGTACTTTAACCTACAGTGAATTCACAGAATTCAGTGAATTCACAGAAGAAATGCTGAGGCAACCAAAACACTCATGTCTTTGAGACAAGGTGTGGCTAAGTTCTCTGTGGAGTTCCGGACCCTGGCAGCAGACTCCAAATGGAATACTGAGGATATCTATCTATCTCTCTCTCTATCTCTCTAACTATCTCTCTCTCTCTATCTCTCTCTAATTTGTAATAACTATTCTAATTCATTACATCACAGGTTGTCATCTTTGATGTGCATTTGATTTTTATATACAACACCATAAACTTACAATGTAGGTGCACCGTGGACTGAAGGCAAATGTTCCACAGGCATAAATGTGAGTGCTGTTCAGGAACTGTAGCACACGAATGAAGTTGGAACAGTCGGCCTTGGAAAACAAAACACACCTAGATCACTTTTCAGTAAAACCAAAATGTGTCTGCAGACGTCAGAGAAAAGTTCAGCAGTAACAGATTTTACCCAACAATTATGGATTGCTTTTATGTTTCATATATCAGGCAAGGTGAGTAAAGTGTCCTGCCTCAACCCCCAAAGGCAGAAGGTCTGGAATGAAACAAGGTTTTAACCGTCAACCCTTTGGTTATTTGACAACCCATTCTTCAACCAGAGCCACTGCTGAATTAGTCAACATGTTTCTACTTTACAGTCCTGGCTTTGTTTGGCTAAAAGTCAGTTTTTCAGTTTACAATATTTCTGCATTTACAAACAAACAACTTGCCATTTTCTTTCCCTTCATGGAGCACTGTTCAAGGTCTTTGTCAGAAGGGCTCCAGCTCAGCTGAAAGAAAAGAAGAAGACTGGTCAACTTTCATAGTTTCTGAGTGGTGGAGAAACATCTTTACAGATGACAAGAGACTGTTAATTTATTTGTTTCATCTGCTTTGAAAGCCTGCGATGGACTGGCGACCTATCCATGGTGTACTCTGCCTCTCGCCTGCTAATTGCTGCGATTGGCTTAAGCTTCCCTGTGACCCTGAATTGGACTAAGTGGAATAGAGAATGTATGGATGGATGCTTTAAAAGCTTTAGGTGGACTCCTTTAAAAAAGGAAAAGAAAAAACATTTTTATTGTGGATATATTGTGGATAACATTAACAGTGCTGCATTTTTTCTAAGTCAAATGTACCAAAAGAAATTCAATATTCCTCAGTTGTCAAAACTATGTTTATAAAAATGTGTTTATCTATTGTCTCACACATTCAAATTTCAGATGAATGAAACAAACAAACAAAAAAGGTTCACACACATCCACAAATATCTGGCGCATACTTTTTAAATTAAAAAATGTTTTAGATTAGAGAGAGAGAGAGTCTGGCATGATACAATTTAGCAATACAGGTGTATCTTCCAAAGTCCGCTTAGCATTGCAGCTAATTAGCGGTTAGCTTACTCGCGGTTAGCAAGTAACTTTACATAATCATCAAACCAGCTGTATGGCATAATGTTAAGTAATACTTTAGTTCAGATCAGGTAAGGCCTACCTGATGACATACACAGATCAGCATTATTAAATTGATTACTTATGACATAAATGGTTGATTAGTTCTGATCCAGGTAATGTACACCATTTAGGGAAGGATCAGTAGATGCATTAATTAGCTGTTACTTTATACTTATTCACTAAAAATCTACATCATTAGTAAACAATTACTTGAGAAATTTTTAAGGGTTTACTAACAGGATAACTAACATGGTAATTAATGCTGAGTAATGCATACATAATGACAAATAATTATATAATTTAACTTTTGTTAACACATAATAATGCATTAAGTAAGGTTGAGTAGTAAACATTAATTATCTACGTATTAATACATTAAGTAATATGCAAACTAATGCTAAGTAAAATATAATATTAGTTAATAATACATTATTCAAAACGTTACTACTAACGATAATTAAGGGACTCTTATTGTAAATTGTTACCCAAAGTGCTTTGCACAAAACATAAAAACATTAAAGCAAGGTGCAGAAAAAAATATAAGTGTATTGGAAAAACAAAGATTAAAAACGATAAAATTGATTACTTAAAGAAAATAAAGATAAGAAATAAGCGTAAAAGAACCAGCTGCTGATCTGGACTCCTAGTAAGAACTATTGAAATGCAGCTGAAAACCGGTGGCTCTTCAACCTTGATTTAAATAAACTGAGTGTTTCAGCTGATCTGAGGCTTTCTGGGAGTTTGTTCCAGACATGTGGAGCATAGAGGCTGAATGCAGCTTCTCCATGTCTGGTTCTGACTCTGGTAAATGATAGGAAACATGATCCAGACGATAGGATTATACTGGGTCAAGAGGTCACTGACGTATTTTGGTCCTAAACCATTCAGAGCTTTATAAACCAGCAGCAGAACTTTAAAGTCTATCCTCTGGCAAACAGGCAACCAGTGTAATGACCTTAGAGGTGGACTGATGTGATCCACTTTCTTGATTTTAGTAAGGACTCTAGCATCTGAATTCTGAATCAGCTGTAGGTGCCTAATTTTTATTAGGTAGACCTGTGAAGACACTGTTACAACAATGAAGCCGACTAAAGATGAAAGTATGGACTAGTTTTTCCAAGTCTTGCTAAGACATCAGATCTTTTGAATGGTAAATGGTCTGTACTTATATAGCGCTTTCATCCAAAGCGCTTTACAGTATACATCACATTCACACACACATTCACGCACTGATGGCGGAAGCTGCACGGTGGTTAGCACCGCAGCCTCAAAGCAAGTAGGTCGCTGGTTCGAGCCTCAGCTAGGGGAGGTTCGAATCTGGGGGGCTGGTGGCCCTGCTGTGGAGAGTTTGCATGTTCTCCCCGTGTATGTGTGGGTTCTCCGGCTTCCTCCCACCGTCCAAAGAGTTAGGTTAATTGGTGACTCTAAATTCTCCCTAGGAATGAGTGTGTGGGTGAATGGTTGTTTGTCCCTATCTATGTTAGCCCTGTGATGGACTGGTGACCTGTCCAGGGTGTACCCTGCCTCAACCTGACACAATGCTAGGATGGGCTCCAGCTTACCCCGCGACTCGTAATGGATTAAGCGGTACAGACAGTAAATGAATAAATGAAAGGAGGAATGAATGAATGAAAAAATATGTTTATCCAGTGGATTTTTTCATCTACCTGCCAACTCGGCAAAAAAGTTAATTTCAGACACTGACACTTATTTTGAGCTATTCAGATAAAAAATAAATAAAAATTATAAGTATTACATTAGTAAGAAGACAATAATGAGTCAATCCACTGTGGCTATTCTCCTACCTTGCTCCTCAAAATGATGGCATCCTTGTGGCTAATATTCAGCACTAACACAGCATCCCGGGCTCCTACATAAAGCATTTCTCCATCTTCACTTAGAAGCAGTGTTGTGGTGTTCCTGATGTCATGGCTACTGAAGCAGGTGTGATGTCTCCCAGGATTACCTGTGATTTAACAGCAATGAACAGGGATTACACATTTCCAAACAATATCAGACAATAACAGGAATCCAGATACATGCCATTCACCATTCAGATGTCAAAAACCCTAAATTTTCCACTAGATTATTATGTTCTTATAACATAAAAATACACTTTGGAAAAAAGGGTCCACATGATTTAGTAAATCACTAACTACCAAACTAATAGAATATATCCATCAGTACATATAGCCTCCACATTGCAGCCCAGTACATATAACAGAGTTCCGTAATTTTTTTATTTTTATTTTTTTGTAATCCTGTATTAGTCGCACAGTGAAGAAATCCTTTCTCTGCATTATGATCTATCCTAAATGCTAGGAGCAGTGGGCTGCTGGATTCCGGTGCCGGGAGGTAGTCAGGGGTTGAGGACCTTGCTCAGGGACCAACAGTGGTTTTTGCCTTAGTTGCCATGCCAGGAACTTGACCCAGGTTCTCCAGACCCAAGCACACCTCTGTAACCACTAGGCTACCACTCCCCTATCAAGAACTCAAATTCTCAAATGTGAGATCCAAGACTAATAGACAGAGCCTTGATGGTCGATTCAGATATAAGACCCACAAGACAGAATCTTCTCCAAGTCCACAAAGCGCATGTAGACTGATTGGACAGATTCCCAAGCCCCCTTCAAGACCCTGCAGAGGATGTAGAGCTGGTCCACTGATGGAGACAAAAACCTCAATCCAAGGCCCAAGTATCTGACAGACTCTTGTCAGGACCTCTGAATAGATCTTTCCAGAGATGCAGAGAAGTGTAATGCCCCTGTTGTTGGAACCCATCATCTGGTCCCCCTTCGTAAAGAGGGGGACCACCGCCCCAGTCTGCTAGTCCAAAGCCATTGTCCTTGATGTCCAAGCAATGTTGCAGAGCCGTGTCAACCAACACAGTCCCAAAACATCCAGAGCCTTGAGGAACTCCAGGCAGATCTTGTCCACCCTCGGGGCCTTGCACCGAGGAGCTTTCTAACTTATCTCGGTGACTTCAGCCCCAGAGAACCCTGAGTTCCCAGACTCTGCTTACTCATCAAAAGACGCTTCAGTGGGGTTGAGAAGGTCTTGAAGTATTTCTTTCACCAACCCATGACGTGCCAGGTCAACATCACTAGCAACCCATCCCCATTCCCCCTCCTAAGGATGGTGGGCCAGATTCTTGTTGAAGCTATGCGTAAGTCAATCTCCATGGCCCTCCAAACTCTTCCCACACCAGAGTTTTTGCCTCAGCAATCAGCGAAGCTATGTTCCTTTAAGCCTGCTTATACTTATCAGCTGCCTCAGGAGCCTCATAGGCCAAAAAGACCAAAAAGACCTTTTTCAGCTTGACGGCATTTCTCACCACCAGCGTCTACCATCAGGTTTGGGCATTACTGCACTAACCACCTTACGGCCACAGATCCAATCAGCCAAATTAAAAATTGAAACATGGAACATAGCCCACTCAGACTCAATGTCCCCCACCTGGGACATGGTTGAAGCTCTGCCGGAGGTGGGAGTGCAAGCTTTTTCTGACAGGGGACTTTCAAGAAGACCCTCACAATACGTTTGGACCATCTTAGAAGATCATCTGGTTCTTCCCAATTATGCTCCTTTGGGTCTCACTGTCACTGCCCACATGAGTACTGAAGACTCTCAGCAAAACCCTGAATTCCCCAGCAGGAACTAAAAAAGGGTATTGGTCCTCTGAACTGCTGTTTAGTACATAAATACAAACAACAGTCAGGACCCACCAAAGGCAGAGGAAGGCTACCCTCTTGTCCACTTGGGTTAACCCCAACGTATGGGCCCCAAGTTGGGATGGGGATGGGGTGGGGGTAATAATTGTGCCCACCTCAGCTTGGCATCTCTCCCTTGGGGGGAAAAGTGGAAGAAAGTCTAACCCTTCTAAACAAGATTGGTTCCGGAGCACAAACGCGCTGAAGCAAGTCCCACATCCTGACAACCAGTTTCTGCAGATGAGGATTGGACCGCCATTGACTTCGCCTTTGACCACCACCCAGCATGCACTGCACTAAACCTCTGTGGCCCCTCCTAAAGGTTGTGAATCCATGGGAAAGGGGACCCACATTGCCTCTTTAGGCAATGTTTGGCTAGGACCTATGGGTGCAGGCCCAGTCACCAGGCACTCCCCATTAAGGCCCACTCTCAGAGGGGGGTCCTAGTGGCCAATGTCTGGGCAAGGGAGAGTGAGATCCAATGTTTTTGTTCATCATAGAAGGTCTTTTTGAACCAATGTTTTTTTTTTTTGGTCCATTCCCTGGGGCCTGTGTGTCCTGGGTGATCCTACCATGAGCCCCCAACGACTTAACTTCTAGGATCACTAGACATGCAAACACATCCACTCCACTCCACCCTGATAAGGTAGCAGCTCGAGAAGGGGAAATTATATTTCATTGCAATTATAATTGAAACCATGTTCATGTACATCGGCCCACAATGAAATGAACCACCAGTTCCAGTCTGTGGAACAGAGACTAGAAATAAAGTCAGGTAGCTAAGTCTGTCAGTCACAACCTGAAGCTTTCCTCTCTATGAGGAATAACATGTTCTTATTTTTAGGATTAATTTCCAACCACTACGCTGGAAGTTGAAATGGCTTCAGACATAGGTCTGAACAATTTTGGGGAAAAAACAAACATCTAATTGCAATTTTTTTTTTTTTTTACCAATATTGCAATTTAGTTTGTGATTTCATCTTTGAAATTCCAGCTTTTGTTCAGTGTTCCCGCAGAAAGATATTTCAGAAAGATATTGAACCTCTGGGGCAGTGGCATTTCTGTGTGGAGTTTGCATGTTTTCCCTGTGTATGCTTGGGTTCTCACCGGGTTATCTGGCTTCCTCCAACCGTCCACAGACGGTTAGGTTAATTGGTGTCTAAATTCTCCCTAGGAGTGAGTGTGTGCGTAAGTTGTTGTTTGTCCCTTTTTTTGTTGGCCCTGCGATGGACTGGTGACCTGTCCAGGGTGTACCCCGCCTCTCACCTGTTAAATGCTGGGTTAGGTTCCAGCTTAGCCACAACCCATAGTGAACTAAGTGGTTAGGAAAATGAATGAATGAATAAATGTATTTTCCCAGTAGTCCTTATGAATGTCGGTCTGCAAACTCCTTCTTCATATATAAAATAAAATTTGCAGTTTGACAGCCATTTGACCTTTCTGCGAACCCAGTGTTGTTGGATATGTTTGCATTCCTCACCCTTCTGGCCAAAAAAGAAAAGTGTCCCTATTGTTCTATGTGGCATTTTCATCTCAGGACACCTGGAGATACAAAACAAGCGCGTCCTGCTTGACTAGCTAAAACGCATGCGCTCCTTTTCTTTGCGGCCTGAAAAAGTCTGTGATTCATGCCAATCACAGGTGTTGCCAATCACTGGGTGGTAACACAAACACTCCGGAAGATTCTTTTTTGTTGGTGTTGTGCGGCTTCGTCTTCCGGTTGGTGGACTGGGTATCAAAATTAGGAATCGACATTAAAAAACTTGAACGATTCTGGGAGAATTGGAAACTAAGTCCCAGTTCCAATCGATGCTTGATGTTCGATGCCAAACCCTACTCACTGGGAAAAGTTTGATGGGCTTTGCATCTCCAATGTGCGCTGCGTTACGGCTGCGCCAGTTTTGTTTCAACCTCTGTGTTGCATCACTCCACACCGGGAGTGTGTCAGGTGCGGAGCACCTGCAGTGCAGTTCACCCAGCTCGATCCATGAGATCATGAAATCACAGGAGAATTGGAGAATATTGTGATTCTGCACTTTCAGGATAAACATCTCGTCATCCATGATAGAAAAAAACCCCACTGAAGACACCCTGACCAATTAAAGTTGTAATGTTTACATGGTTTAGCAGCACCAATTTGTACGGGGGCTTTTATTTTAAAAAATAGCGGTAGCTTTTTCACTGTTCCCGTGTCTGATTATCTGTCTGCCTCTATCTGAACTGCTGAGATTGACGCATTCTGGGTGCGTGCTCCATCAAAAATAAACTTAGCATGTAAGTTTAGCGGAGGGCTGCAACAAGGCACTTCTGGGAAGCTTCTGGTGTGAACCAAACCATTAACTAAAACAGCTGCAAATAGCAGCGGAGGCCATGGTGTAGCGGAGGCCATGGTGTAACGGAGGCCACGGCGCAGCCATAACGTGGTGAACACACACCCGGTGGAAAGTGGGGATCCTCTGCAGTTTTGCATGAACATCAACTTACTCTGTCCTCTCTGATCAAAAGCTGCCACCTCTTCCTAACTCTCACCAGCTGTGAGAGAGTGGATAATATAAAGTGAGCATGTAGAATGAAACAACGCAAATCTGATGTAAACTTATTTAAGAATGAGCAAAATTACTGTCCATTTTTTAAATCCCAGCTGGAGCATTTTTACATCTCCAAAAGAGGGCATGTTCAAAAAAAGAGGACGTTTGGTCCCCCCAAATGACTGTAGCACACGGAAGAGACAGGAATTACATCTAAAGGAGTGGAATTGTAAAGCTGTGGATGCTGCAGGTTTTAAAACCAGTATTTTTTATTATTTTTTTATTGAGAGAAGGTAATGATAGTCTGTCATTAAGCCAATGACCTCTCTACCCAATGTGGTACAAGGCATTTCCACACGGTCTTCATAATCTCTACATAATTTAACATTTATACAGCATTTTAATCTGGACTAACAAAATATTTAGCTTTCTTCCATCTCAGTTCAGATGTCACATTATTAATTTAATCCATTCTACAAAGTAAAATAACTGTTAACTCACCCATGGGGAAAGAGACTCTCGGAGTCAGTTTGGTCAGACATGGGCTCAGCAAACCAAGCAGGGCCACTGTGAAACTCAATAGACTGGGATTTCCCATCTGAGCATGGGTGAAGGTGTCTGACTGACGGTCAGAGGGCAACCACTGGGTCTGAGGATGACCTGGAATGTCGTCGACTTCTTGGG
>JBAMHW010000019.1:28366-41478 GCA_037177495.1 Rhadinocentrus ornatus | reverse complement strand
CATACTCTGGATCAGACAAACAAAATCAAACATTACTGATAACTTTAAATCATAGTCTATTCTATTGTTTTTGTTACCTGTCAACACATGAAACATGCCTGATGGAGGAACATGGTTCAATTTCTGAGCGACAATTACAGTTTGGCTGTATTTAGCAATAGGCAATACCAAAGTTTTTCCTGTTAATATGATACCATCAGTTTATGATACCTGTTTCATCAATACCAATACTATTTGCCTTAAAAAGAAAAAATCACAGAATTGTACAGTGTACGTTAATATCTTTATGATAAGGACAATATCAAATATGAAAAAAAACTCGCTTAAAATTATTATATATGACTAAATCAATTAAAGATACATTAATAAATATATATTTCTAAACTTATGATAAAAAAATAAACTACAAATTAATATATATATAGACATAATCCCTAACATCTGGCAGGCTATTATAATGTGACACAGAAGTAACAAACCGTTGGTTCTACATCATGTTTTTTTCATCTGAAATTATGAGAAATGAAAACAAATGTCACATTTTGTATCAGCTGTATCTCTATATATATTAAAAAATTGAATCAAACATTTTGACTGACAGATGTAGAAATATCGACTCCAGAGTATCAATACACCCATTCCTAGTTGTGGTGATGGTCTTTCCTATAGGCGGTTGCCTAGGACACAGCACTTGCAAGCCAAATCTACCAGCAGGTGCTAACACAAGGCTACGTTCACACTGCAGGTTACTTTCATGCTTTGCCCAATTGATGTAGTTAATAGGCATCAAAATGAAGAGGCATAAACCATCGGAAGTTATATTAGTAACCGTCTTATCAACATGAGAGAGATTTTACCATTATCATGAGCTTCCCACCACTTGGTAGTAGTCATGTTTTAGTTAGCTGTTCAACAAACTGCTGTTTGCGAAAACCCTGTTCACAGATGCAAAGCACAAAACTGCATGCAAGACTTTTTGTCCATGAGTGTGTCTCAAACTTACGTGAGTGCACTGGAAGGTAGTGCGTAGTGCGCACTAAGCACAACCCTCTGTAGTGCACACTATCGTGGGTAAGTGCTGACCCAAATGGAGCACTAACGTTTAGCACTTACCGGTAGTGACGTACCAGCATTTGACGGCAATTCTTCTGCAGCTTTAATTTACAGAAATAATCTCCAACTTTTACTTTGTTTACTCCTTACTTAACCCTACCTGTAAACCATGTCGCCTCAAACACCAACGCAGGATTCTCCTCCAGCTGAACATGAGTTAGATCATATGCTTATTTATTTTAAGGTATTTCACCCTCCTACATGCTGCCGCTCAGTTCATGTACTGTACTTTTTTCAGGACAATCCGTCCAAGTCCACATATGTGTTTGCATGTCATCATACTTTATGCTATAAATGCCTTTAAAGGGCCTCATTATTGTAACAAAGTACCTGGTCTACACTGTTTTAGTCAACCTCAGTTATACCTGTTAGTATAAAGTGCAGTTTAAAAAACTCATCCAAACAGATGAGTTAGAAAAAAAAAATCCCCCCCTCCCACAGTTGTCATGAAGGTAAACTTGACCTGTTAATCCTAAAATAGTTTTTAGTACCAGGCTTTAAACATGTTTATTTCTGCTGAGGAGTGGGTCTTTTTAACATGTGAATCTATGGGGGCCGACTCTGTTTTGGAGTCAGCCCCTAGCGGATGAGGGGTGAACTCCAATTTTTTGCACTTCCGCATTGGCTTAACACATTTTACCACCGGATGTTCCACTTGGGCACATCCCATGATGTGCTCCTCTTTGTTCTTTTTACTCTCCATGTAGAAATATCTGACACTGTTGTCACAAATTTGTGTTTCTCTTCTTTCCCAGCAGGTAGAGCAGTGTTTCTCAATCCTGGTCATCTGGGACCACTTCTCTACATGTTACAGATGAATGGCTCATTAGTCGGCTTGCAAAGAACTTGACAAGCAGTTCACTGAATCTGAATCAGGTGTGCTGTAGTTGGAAACAATTATAACATGCAGGGCAGTCGACTCCGAGTACCAGGATTGAGAATCCCTGCCGTAGAGTTATACTGCTTGTTGACCCCTCTTTCCTGTTCTCTCCACCCTTAAACGGTCCAGGAAGATGGGTGTCTTTTAGAGATGGGCTGATACCAATACTAGCATTGGAAATACTCGCTGATCCTACCAAAAGTAAGGGGCACAGTATCGGCAAGTATTTCTGTCTAAACACCATCCGATACCTTGGAAGCAGAATCATAATTTGCTTTCTGCCCAACACAACCACACACAGACACAGGAAGTTATGCTGTCTTGCGTGACCGTTGTTTTGAGTTGGTATGTGGAAAAGCAGCTGCACGTGAGTCACTGTTGTGCTAACATTTAGCATTAATGGCAAGTTAATAATTTGTAGGGCACAACCGATAATGATTTTTTGAGGCCGATACTGATTCTGATATTTGGCAGAAAAAAATTTCCGATTACCAATTAATCAGCTGATTTTCAAAAAAAATATATATATAATGAATAAATTAACTTAATTTTTGGTTCATTCACGCTTACACCACCACTTTAAAACATAAGAAGCTCCAAAAACATGCAACAAAGTATTAAATAACTGGGAAATTAAAAAATATAATCTTTCTTTACTCCAATATTTTCTTTGTCATGAAATATATCATGGCGAATATTATTTATGAACTAAAATAACAACCAGATTTGCTTTTCTCAAATGTTAAAAATATGTAATCTTTGATAGAGTTGTTTTTTATATATAATGGAGCTTCACATTTCAAAATAAGAGTTCCGCTCACAGCAATTAGCCAAAACATTACAAAGGGTAGCGCCTTAAGCTAATTTAGCACAACTTTAGCAATGCAGCGTAAACAAAAAAAGTGGGATTGAATGGAGTCAGAGCTCTATCTAGTGGACAAACGCCGTAAGGACATCATTCTGCAGGACTCCAGTGTTGACCGTTTTATGAGAAAGTAAGACTAAATCAGCGTATAATCGCAAAATAACGGCCGATATCTAGAGGCGACATGAATGTTGCCAAATTTACCACCAGCGACTTTATAAAGCATTTTGATTGAAATCACGTGAAAGAGCGTGAGTTTGTTGACTTAAAGGAAATACGCAACGAACCACAGCAATAACAAATATTAGCAAATGCTTTAAAAAAAACACGAGGAATTTGCAGAAGAAAGCCAGAAAGCCACCACAATGACAGACAATGTCTTAGAATTTATTGTCCTGGATTACCAGCCCATGTTCTTTATGGAAAACGTTCATTGTACGTCCAATTTCAAGATAGTTTCTAAAAGAAATTCTTTGAGCTGAGTTTATTTACTCAATAATTAAAACAGTTCTGTGGCCATCATAGGTTTCACATGTTAAAAAAAACCATGAATTATATAAATAATTAAGGCTGCCAAAAATTAATTTTTAACCAGAATAACGCTCCCCCATCCCATACACTTTCCCGGTGAGTGTTCAACACTAGCACTCTTTCATTTAAAGGAAAAATAATAAACAAAAAATGTTTCCTGCGGTTCTGTACTAATATGCCTTCTTCTCCTTTGCTTCTACTCCTCTCTCTCCTGTTGTTCCGTGACCTGCTTTCGGTGATCAGCTGATCGGCTTCTGGTGCTAGCACCGTCTTTTATGTTGCGCTTGTTTATTATTCATCTGAGAAGGAGAAAACTAGTGGTCCGTGGATCATATTATATTTTACCCAAAGTATTGTTATTGGACGCACTAGCAATAGCAAAAACTTATCAGTCTCATGTCAATCAGAGCCATAATACTGTCCCTTGAAGCTGAACAATGAAATAGAATTTATAGACCTCTTAAAATAATACTGGTATCGGATCAGTACTCGTATCGAGAGATACCTAAACCCCAGGTATCAGAATCAGTATCAGACAGAAAAAAATGGCATCGGAACATCCCTAGTGTCTTTCCTTGTTCAGATGGAAGTTTTCCTTCCTGGTTATAATAGAGTTTTCTTCTCCACTGACATCTTGTGAAGCTCAAGATGGAGGATTGAATCAAAGAGAAGAGTTGCTGCAATCCAGTGGTTTCCTTAGCTAGGTAATTATTTTTATTAATTGGTTTATATGAACACAGTTTTAAAAGCTGTACTAATGTGGATCATATAATGGATTATTTAACTGGATTACAATGAATTGGCTTGAATTGATTATGTCTGTAAAGTACCTTAAGGTGACTTTGTTGTGAATTGCCCCTATACAAATAAAGCCGAATTCAAATAACCATGACAACCTCAGAGCATTGAACCAGTTACAGAGCCACTGAAAACAATGTCACCTTCTGTATTCACAGCAACAGATAAGACGCCCTGAAACGGTGTTGTTTGTTATCAACATACAATTTCATTCTCTCCATCAGTGCTAGGTCAAGATCAAGATTAACTCTATTATCCTCCTAGGGGAAATTAGTCTTGGGCTTTACTCAAGCTGCAGTCATAAAGTGATGAACAACAATCAAATTCATGCATTTATCATCAAAGATAAAACATATTAACAAATTTTTAAAAAATAGCAGAATATTCCAATTATATACAATGATGTATTGATCTATCCTACTTTTTGTATTCAAAATCCTAACATGGGGACAAATGAGTGTTTAAATTTATTTTACCTGCATCAAGGTTACAATTCGTCTAGTACATCTAGTCAAACTGTGTTCATTTTGGTACAGATCTGTCTGCATGTCTGTCTAGTAAAATTGAAGCAGTTTATATCTGAATTAATGGCTGCTATATGACTGTCCATTCAACACGGACGTGACGTGGATCTCAGCGTGTTTCTACTTGTTGTCCCACGCACATGCAGTGTAATGCACATGGAGTCTCATTCAGATTCCCAGCCAGCTGCTTTAACCATCTTCATCATCTCAGATGCTCTTACAGTCCAAGAGCACATTTTAGAAACGGAGGTGCATCCGTTTTACAACACAACACCGTCAAGCCGCACCGAACCGTCCTTTTTGTCAATGTTAAAGGCTCGTAACACTCACCCAACTGATGTTCACGTTTTACATCTTATAAGGAAGACGCAGATTTGTTTGTTGTTGTTTTTTTGTACCGATGGGCGGTGAAACCAGACCCAGACCCAGCTTCACTCTTCTCCGAATCTTCCTCCTCGCGTCCTCTCGCCTGTGACGAGGTCTTGAATCTAGGAGTGTTTCCCCGTCAGGATCTGTTACCTCTACCCCCGCCCGAAGGAAAAGGGGCGGAGTCAGTCGCACTTTCAGTGAAAGGCACATCCCATGGCACATCCCCGCAATGTTGGCTCTCTGTTGGCTCTATTTCTAGCTCCGTGGGAGCATAAAAACGCAACCACCCTCTCTGGAACTGGATTGAAAACAAGTCATTAAAAACACTGATAGATCTGGGAACGTCTTTACCATTTAAACACAGGGGGGACGGAATCTGACAGGTGAGCCTAAGCTGTCAGAATGTGTTTCCTCCTCCTATAATGAACATGTTTTGTTTTTTTAAAGGGATGAAACTCAGAGAAGCTACCAGTGGACTGAAAACAAGTTAGAAGAAACACTCTGATAGATGTGGGAACTTTCTTACCCTTTAAACACAGGGGGAACAGAATCTGACAGGTGAGCCTCAGCCATCAGAACGTGTTTCTCCTGGCTATAATGAACATACTTTTTGTTAGAGGCATGAAACTCAGAGAAGCCACCAGTGGACTGAATACAAATCAGCAAAAACCCATCATATATAATTTCCCCTCAATAATTTGACTTAACAGAGCTCTCTCTTGGCAAAAGTTATGCAGCTGCATTCCTGCAGAAAGAATGTAGCCCAATACAGTCAGGAAAACACATACAGTGCATTTTGGAAATAATAAATCAAATAGGTTTAAATAATAATTTTATTTGAATAAGCCTGAAGTGTGGTTCTTTGGTTATAACCAAATCAAACAGGCTTTCTTCTCACAAAGCATTCGAACATTAGAAATTGTTGCAAATTAAATAATTATGAACATAAGTTTTTGGTTGTTTTAACAATGATAAAAAATACAGCAGAAAAGTTACAATGACATTCACTTTCTCCAGCCCCCATTTAAGCAGTAGATTTAAAATAAAAATAAAAAAACGATAACAAAGTCTATTTTGCCCTCTGCTGCTATCCTTAGAACCTTAGTGGAGAGTGGCAGAGGCACGAAGCTAGAACTAGAGCCAACGGAGAGGCAACATTGCGGGGATGTGCCATGGGATGTGCCTTTCCCAAAGCGCACTGACTCCCCTGTGGGCGGGGGTAGAGGTAACAGATCCTGACGGGAAAACACTTCTTGATACAAGACCAGAAATTTTTCCTGGCTAAATGTTTTGATGTTGTTCTAAAATGCATCTGGAGGTGAGAAGAGCGCATAGAGAGAAGAGCTGTTTAACACAAATCTTAAATGCGTCGGAGACACGTTAACAAACAAATGAATGTTTCATAAACAAGAAAACACAACTCCATTCCGCAAAGAACACCAGGGTTAGATGATGCTGTTGTTGCAATGAAACACAAGCTTACTAAGTTTGGTTAGTAAAACACGTTTTTCATGTCTTTAGAGTTGATCTATTAGAAAACAACAAAATGGGGATGAAGCAAATGGATGTGGAGCTACGCTCAACTTTTCATGTGGTGTTCTTTACCGGGGCTAAGACAGGGGCGTTGCTAGACACAGAGCTCTTCTTGTGCCCAGGCCCCCACTCTATTATTCTGAAAAAAAAATTTAATCAAAGATAATAATAATATTAAACAATTCAAAAAATGATTTGCTGTGGTTTTGAAACAGACATTATGTTTCATCTACTTCCCTTTGCTAAGGCAGTTAGTACTGTTGCTAAAAGACCAAATTATACAAATATGTTGAAAGAAACAGGCTAAAAATATTCCCTTCTGCATTTGCTGTCAACCAAAAATGAAACAAAATATTCAGCAGTGCCAAGATCCAAAAACGACAAACGGCCTGCCACTCTTGCTACAACGGCACTTGACGTTTCTGCATTGGCACTTGCCATTTCTGTAGTGGTTGCTGCCGTTTCTGTAGTGGTAGTTGTCGTTTCTTCAGCGGTTTGCCACTGTGGGCTGGTCACGGACTTTTCACATTAGTGCCAACCCCTAAAACACAAAAAAAATGTGTAGGTTTGCACAGATTAATCTGCATTGTTAAGTGTGGAAATAGAGGATAAATTAAACCATGTAGGCTTCTCTCAGAGAGACAGATTGTTTTGAGGGAAGCTTCTTTATCCCTCGCAACAAATGAGAACATTTTAAATTATTTTTATTGAAAAATTCTTAATTATTTAGCTTTTAAACATAATTTTTTACAAATGGCTACATTCAATTGAACAATGTCTGTCATGTCTGTCTGGCACAGGAAGCTGAGGCGGGGGACACAGAGCACACGTTGTTGTGGGTCTTTGTTCGGCGGCGTTGGCTCGGATGCTCGTATCTCACAAATTTGTTTGCATCTCAAGGCAAAAATTTGGTTGAATCACAGCTCGTATCTCAAAAAATTCATATGTCAATGCACTCATATCTCGAGGTATCACTGTATATATAAAATCAAATATTTATGACAAAGAAGGGTGAAATTTTAAGGATTTACCAACTTAAAGGTAAAAAGTCAGCAGGATGATTTTAAAGCGGTGTGAAGCTGCTTCCTTCTAAACACAGAAGGAACAATATCTGATAAATATCAGTCATCAGGTGAACAGACACAAAGCAGGATTAGAATCTCACCGCTTCTAGATTGTATAACTGCCATCAATGCACCTTTAGTAGTTTTAGTATCCAGATTTCTTGCCTATAAATTTTCTAACTTTGCATTCTTAACTTGACTGGTTACCTTAACCTCTTGTGCCTGCACCCTCCACCACTGGGAGTTAAGGGGCTAACATCCGGTTTTACTGTTGTAACGTCAGGTCTATAAGTTTAACTATAAACATGTGTGGTATCCACAGAAAGTCCAGAATCTCAGCTAACAGCTCGGTAAAACCATTTCTATGACCACCAAACACAGCTAAGACTACTAACAATTAAAAGACCAGATACACAAAGACCATAAAAATATGTAAACACAAATTATGGCTCCCCATGTCCACACAACAGCATGAACACGGACATACGACTCCTCTACTGAAAGCTCACATCTCACAGATTCCAAAGCTTCAAGTTTAATTTTGCTATGACCAAGATTCACTGAACCTGAGGCAAAAGAAGGTCCAATTTATGCTTAATGTTTGTAAAACAGTCATAAAACGTCTTAGCTTTGTTGTTTTGCCTCAAAACCTATATCCACCAGGATAAAACCACATTTAGTCACAAAAAGAAATAAATTAAATATATGTTTAAAGCACTTGGCTATAATCTGAGCATGTACCTTATGGGTTATCTTGTTTTCCTGGAGTTCACAGTTTCCCCCTAGGTCCTTTTCACCTCCTCAATGATCTCCATAATACAATCCAGCTGTTGCTGTGGAACAGGGAAAACCATACTGTGCAGCGCTCCGTCACTGTTCAGCTTACACAGGATTGTTGAGACAGTGCATTCTTGGCTTTTCTTAAAGTCCCCTCTACTGATTTTCTGTCCAGCTTCTTAAAGTTGAAAAATCTGTTACATCTGTCACATAAAGATGAATTCTGTAAATCTCCCAAGCTTAGGCCCAAACTGTAGTGAATCAATATGTTAAAATGAAAAAAACACTGAATACGCACAGCAATTAAAGGAGTGGGTAAGAAGGCTAATGAGGAAAAGAAGCTTGCAGAGGATTAGCTCTGACCTGAAAACAGCCATGTGGTAACAGGCTTTGAGCCTCCTAGTGTCAAACATGAAGCTGCTTACATACAACTGATATTGAACTTGCACATTATAAGACAAGTATGATGCTGGATATGACCACATCATGGTGACTGGGCAAGAAAAATAACACAGGTATTAGAATGTCATGGCATTAGCCATTCATTAACAGTTTAATCTATGTCTGGATTAACATCCAGTTTATCAAAAACAGGAAGGGGCTTCTGGACAGGAATGGTAGTAGTGGTGGTGAACAAGTGGAAATGAATTGGCGGTGGTAAACTGGTAATGGTAAACTGGTGATGGTAAACTGATGGTGATGAACTAGTAGTGATAAACTGGTGGTGGTCAACTGGAGGTGGTAAGCTGGTAGTAGTAAGGTGGTGATGGTAAACTAATGGTGGTAAATTTGTGATGATAAATTGGTGGTAGTAAGGGGGCTGAAATGCAACCCTAATTTCTAACCCTGATTGACTAGGATAGGGGCAGGCAAGGTCAGTCCTAGAAAGCCACAGTCTTGCATGTTTTGGATGTTTCCCTGCTCCAACACACCTGATTTAAATTAGTGAGTCACTGAGCAGAACTTGATAAGCTGTCCCATCAATTTAATTTGAATCATGTGTATTGGAGCAGGGAAACATCTGAAACCTGCCGGACTGTGGCTCTTTAGGAAAGAAATTGCTTACCCATGGCTAAGGATCAATGGAGATTTGAACTGCCAGCCTTCCGGTTGTTGGATTACCTGCTGTGATACTGACAGGTGTTTAATGCTGGTTCAGCTCAATTTGCAAATCAATTTGGGTGATACCAAAAATGAAATACAGAACAAAAAACATCTGTGCCATGCTAACCCTTAACATGGTTAGTCCTTTTAGTTATTCCAGTACTATAATATAATAATATGTACCATTTACTTTTTATAAGGTCAGATTGGTCATTTAAGATGAGTCCATCTCTGTGTGAAGTGTAATTGATTAAATCACATTAGCCAGTATCATTTGAAGAAAGGAATTTCTTTTTGTGTGTTGCCTCATCAGTCAAACTTTGAATAAGAATTTACAGAAAACCGAAAGAACATGTTATTCTTACACAGCTCAAAGATGAAAATAGACTGCAGCAGTCAGAGTGATAAAATGTTCATAGTCTGCTCTTATTAAATTGTTAACTGGTGAACAGTTATTTGGTCATTTACATTCCTATCTAGCCAAATGAGGGCTGAGATAGGACCTGAAGCTCCTCTGCCTGTTGAATTCATGATGATCTTCAGTCGAGCTGCTACGAGCTGAACATCAGAGCTACGATGAAGCTTTGTGGATTTTCTGTTTTCATCGTTCAGCTGTATTTTTCAGCAAGAATAAATGCCGGTAGGATCATTACATATATTTTACTAAAGAATTTATTTATTTAAACATTGACATGCTCCTGTGATATCTGTCTCTTTGTGTGACTTTTTAGCTTTTCGACAAAGTTTCTGAAACATTTTTATCAACTATTTTGCAATTGTAAAAATAACCCAAAACAACACAAACTGACAACTGCTAGACCACTAGAGTATTCTATTCTATTCTATTCTATTCTATTCTATTCTATTCTATTCTATTCTATTTTATTCTATTCTTTATAGTCTGGAGGATCTAGAGGTAGTTCTGGACTGTCCATATGTTTTCTACACACTGATTTTCCTACAAAACATGGCAACAAGTCATTAAAATAAGCAGACACCAATTTATTTTATTTTCACTCCAAATGAGAACATTTAAAACTATTTTTGAGCATTTGACCTAGCAAGAAACAACAAACCTGTAGACCAACATGGTCACATGAAAATTGATTCAGCTACACAAGTTATGATTCTACTAAATATTTTCATTTAGATGACCCTATCATTAAATTCAGCTTTATTTGTATAGTGCCAATTCACAGCAACGTCATCTCAGGGCAATTTACAGAAAAATGAGCCGGAGGCAATTCATTGTGATCCAATAAGTATTCACACAAACCAGTTCATAATAAATAATAGCTTAGATAAGGAAACCTATTGATTGCATTGAATCTTGACTTTAATTCAAACCCCCAAGATAATGATGCCAATATTGTCATTAGTTTATACATGGAAAATAATGAGCAGAGACATGAGTGAAGGAAGAGCTCAGTGCATCATCCAAAGTCCTTCAGCAGTCTTAGCCTATGGCAGCATAACTAATGGATGGATCCCCAATCCTAAATATAAGATTGATAAAAAAAAAAAAAAAGAGGGTGTCTGACTCTCAAACCCATACTGGGCGGCTGGTTAGCTCAATTGGTAGAGCACCAGTCTCCCATGTGGGAGACCAGGGTTTGAATCCCCCAGGGGACGAACATTAACACCTTCCAGTTGGGTCCTTTGGCAAGACCCTTAACGCTACTGCCTAACCATTGTAAGTCGCTTTGGATAAAAGCGTCAGCTAAATGATTGCAACAAGATAAGTTTCATAAGATGGGCCTCCCATTCTACTTTTAGAAATGCTAGGAACATACAGTCTGAGAGTGCTCTGTTGGGAATACATGAAACTCGTGAGATTGTTCTGCTATAGTGGCGCTTGGTCATAAATATCTTTATATGTTAGAAAAATCTTAAATTGTATCCCAGATATATTAGGGAGCCAATTAAGAGAAAGTACAATGGGAGAAATATGATCTCACTGCAGCATTTTGAATCAGATGGAGACCTTTCAAGGAATAATTACGACAACCCAATAATAAGGAATGGCAGTAGATCCATCTTGAAGTAAAAAAAAAAACATGGACTAGTTTTTCTGCATAACTCTGTGACAGGATGTCCCTAATTCTGTCATTCTCCCCCGTATAATCTCATTCCGCAATGTTAAGGTCATGAACATTGATACTTTTTCTTCTGACATCAACAATTTTCCCAGTCCAAATGCCAATTGCTCAACTGATGACCTGGTTTTCCACTATAACAACAATCTCAATACTCTTTTTAATACTCATGCTCCACTGAAAACCACATCCGTCTCTTTCACCCGCTCTGCACCCTGGTTCACTTCTGCCCTCCGTTAGCTCAAATCCCAAGGACGACAACTGGAACAACTCTAAAACAAAACTTAACTCACTATACACAAAGAAATGTACAACAATCAAGTAATGCTATACAAGGACAGTCTTTCCGTAGCAAAATTAAACTTCATGTCCCCATTTTTTTGTCCCTAAAATCTCTGACATTCACCAACACCTGGCCCCATGGGGAGCTGGAGTCTTTGGAATGGACTTCACCGCACCCTATTCATCCCCCATAACCACATTCTCCAGCTTTATCCTCCATTCCATCCAAGCCATCTCTGAATTTATTCTCAAATCCTCTACTTGTCAGCTTGATCCAGTCCCTACAGCTCTTGTTAAAACCTGCTTTTCTTCACTTGCTACCCTCATCACTAACATACTTCATTCCTCTCTAATCTCTGGAACCGTCCATTTTGCACTCAAAACCACTACAGTCACACCTATCTCCCACATTTAATAACATGACCCGGTCTGCATAGTTTAATTTTTCAGAAACATTTCTCATCTCCCTCTCTCACCCCCAAACCACTGCCATCCTTGTCCACAGCGTTGTTACCTCCTGGATTGTCTACTGCAACTCACTCACCAACAAATCCCTCCAGAAGCTGCCGCTCCTCCAAAACTCCTTCAAAACTCTGCACCATGTATCATTACACGGACCCCTACCACTCTCCACATCACCCCCATCTTGCAACAACTTCACTGGCTCCCCATAAAACAAAGAATTAACTTAAAAATTCTTCACATTACATTCAAAGCATTTCACAATCTGGCCCCACCATATCTGATCTCCTGCATATTACTACTCCTGTCTGTTCACTTCACTCTTACTCTCTCCATCTTCTTGTTCCCCGTGTCCATCTCGTCACTATGGGGAGCAGAGCATTCAGCCGCTCTGCTCCCCATCTCTGGAACTCTTTTCCCCCTGATACCTGTACCATAAACTTTCTTCAACTTTTCAAATCACAACTCAAAACACACTTGTTCAGACAGTCCTACTTTTTCTAGTCACATACTCACCATCTTAACGATGTCCTTTGTTCTGTTCTGTTTTGTTTTATTTTTTATTGTTTTTCAATGGTTTTAATGTTCTTCTGTACAGTATCCTTGGGTGTTTTCAAAAGTGCTTATAAATAAAATGTATTATTTATTATTATTATTATTATTATTATTATTATTATTATTATTATTATTATTATTATTATTATTATTATTATT
>JBAMHW010000018.1:31735661-31746992 GCA_037177495.1 Rhadinocentrus ornatus | reverse complement strand
CTGTCCAGGGTGTACCCTGCCTTTCACCTGAAACACTGCTAGGATAGGCTCCAGCTCACCCCGCGACCCCTAATAGGAACAAGCGGTACAGATACTGACTGACTACTTGGATAATACTTACATTCCTAAATCAGCTATTTTTAAAGATAGGTACTTTTTAGAATATCGTAATAGCGCTTTATGAAGGATGTACAGATGGAGGGATGGGTTTATGGAGGAATGGAGGGAGGGATACTTTAATCGATAAGGTGAAACCATGGAATCATGAACCCCCATCCCCCGCAGCTTCTTCCCCAGCAGCAGTGGCTGGATGCTGTCAAACCACCAGAGAAAGTGGCTCACAGAGCTGCCACCGCCATCCAGATGGGCTCTGCAGCAGGTAGATGACTGCATTCTCAACACTCAAATGGGGCTGGTAGGCAGACTGCAGACGGTCCAGCAGGTCCTTCAGCTGAGGTCTCAGTGTGGCTAAGACAAGCCTTTGTATATAGCGGATTTATACTTGCACGGCGTCTGCATGCAGTCTGTTATTGAGTAGCTGACGCTGGTTAGTGTGCTCTCGTGGTTGAGTTTAAGATTCCTTTATATTCATCTAATAATAATAATACATTGTATTTTAAGCACCTTTCAGGAAACCCGAGGTCACTTTACAAAATAAACAAATCAAAGTAAAACAAGGCAGTTTAAGTACAATAAAACAAAGAAGTGGACTGAAACAAATGCAACAGAAATACAGCACACAGATGAGTTGAACAAGGGTTAAAAGTTGTAGGGGAGTTTGAACAGGTGGGGTTTAGAAGGAATTTAAGAGAGGGGAGGAGTCAACATTACGGAGGTCAGGAGAAAGGGGGTTCCAGAGTTTGGGAACAGAGCAGCTTAAAGCCCTGGTTTCTATGGTAACAAGGTGATGGGACGGGACAGTAAGATATAAAGAGGAAGAGGATCTGAGGGAATGGGAAAGGAAGGAAGTGTGGAGTAGAGCAGACAGATTAGAAAGAGCGAGATGATGGATGGATCCATGATTTTTATTTGGGGGTTTTAAGGTCTTATCTTGTTTAATTCTGTCTTGCTTTCTGCTCCTTTAGCACACCAGTTTCCATTTAGACGCACCGTCCCTTGCAGTGTCACCATCAGCTCCACAGCCCATATCTCCAGCAGTTCAGTGTCCCACGCCAGCTTCCAGGTCCCATCCAGCTCTGCAGAGTCCCATGCCGGTGCCCAGGTCCTATCCAGCTCTGCAGAGTCCCACGCTGGTGTCCAGGTGGGACTACGAGGGGGTCCCGGGTCGCGAGTCGGGACGCCTCCGGGCACCCCTTGCCGACCCGGCTTTGGCCTATTTTTTCTTTGGACTCTCTTGGGCCATGTGATAGCCGGACCTTGTGGGGCTGATTTGTGTTTTTGGTTTTGCTTTTTTATGGTCTTTTCATGTTTAGCTCTCTGTTGCTTTCTGCTTTTTGTCATTATTGCACCTGGTTTGACTTAGCTGATGGTTGAATTTAGCCTTGGTTGAATTTATTCCTTGCCAGTCCATTATTATTGTTAAATGTAGTGTTCATGTCTTGTTTTGCCCATGAAATCTTTAGTTTCGTAGTCTTCATGCCAAGGTTTGCTTAAGTGCTCTAGTTTATTTAGTTTTTGTTATTAACGCCTTGTTCCTGCAACGGTCTGCCATTTGCCTCGTAAAGCCTGCATTTGGGTCCACACCTTTTTTCCACACCTTGCTTATGACAGATACAACATTCTATGGGGAACCAGTGAAGCTGTTGTAGGACATGGGGTAATATGGGAAGAGGAGGAGGTTTTAGTGATTATCTGGGCAGCAGAATTCTGGACTGGTGGAAGTTTATGAAGTGATTTGTGAGGAAGACCCAAAAGAAAGGCATTACAGTAATCAAGGCGGGAGGTGACCAGGGTGTGGACCAGGACGGCAGTGGAGTGAGGAGTGGGGGAGGGGCTAAGGCGGTTAATATTGCAATTGGAAATGACACCCAGACTCTTCACCTGAGGGGAAGGGGGAACTGAAGAGTGGTCAATAGAAAGTGAGAAACCGATGCCGATGAGAATAAACCCAATTTTATTGATGTTAAGTTTGAGGAAATTGGAGGAGAACCAAGACATTCAGTCGTCTAAACAGTTGGAAAGAGAGCAAGGTGGGAAGGAGAAGTTTGGTTTGCCAGAGATGTACAGCTGGGTGTCATCAACGTAACAGTGAAAATAATTGTGTTTCCAGAAGATATTGGCAAGGGGAGGATTTAAAGGTCTAAAAGGTGCAGCCTTGTAGAACTTCTCAGCCTATATAACACCATTCGATGTCTCAGATCTGCTAATCTATGATCCCTAACACTTCCCTCATCTAGACGCATAAGAAAGGGAGATCCTGCTTTTTCCATAGCAGCTCTGATGCTTTGAGACAGTTTTACCTTCTCAGTCAAAGATTCAGCTTCCATAAAAATCTTCAAGGCTGAATTAAAAACTCTTATTTTTCAGTTCTTAATCTTTTAAAAACTTTCCATTTTTAATTGATCTATTTTTAATAATGATTTCTTTTATTGTAGTCATAATTTTATGTTTTTTTTAATAAATGTTTCACTGTTGTTTATCCAATTAAAAACTGTTCAGCACTCCGGTTGTTTTTTACATGTGCTTTACCAATCAATTTTATTATGTTTTTTTTTACCGCTGGGACGATAGATGGAAATCGGTGTCTTGCATTCAAACATTCATTAATTAGTACCATTCAAAAAAATAATTATCTACAGTAGATGATCCTCTGTCGACTCCTACCTGCTCGATGCCTTCTTGTTGTGGCCTTCCCACTCATGTTTGCGGTGCAGGAAGCCTTCCAGCTGGGATGCGGGGGCATCCTGTTGGGTTTTGGCGGGCAGGGTGGCTGCTTGGCTGCGCTTGCCCTTGCGTGATGCCCTGGGAGACCCCGAGGGGCTTGGCTCCGACACCCCATTCATCACATCAATGTTATCCTGGGACCAGAGGAAAGAAGATCAGAAGACTAACGGTGGATGGTGGTCTCTAAAGCCTGATACACACTGTGTGATTAAGCAACCAATAGGAAGAATGAAGTTATGCTGATCAACTCAACACTGTCACCACTTTGTAAAAAAACAAACAAAAAAAAACACGATCACTTGATGGAAGCCAGAGTAATTTGTGGAATTCAAACAAAAAAAGTAAAGAAGGCTGTCACGTAAAGAGAAATATCAAAGGAAACCAGTGACTATATTAATATCACTCAACCCACTAACTCTAAAACTTACTTTCCATGACTGTGATTGTTTGGGTCCATGTTGCTCTACTAGTAGTTCACACTAGAGGCTGACATTTTTCAGGAATCCCATGGGTCACAGGATTCCTGTGGCATTCCCATGGGATGGGAGTCATATTCACTATTAATCACGTGTTTGGGACGGTACAGGATAAAAAGTTAACGGGAGCAGACGGAAACGGGAACCAAACAAAACAAACAAAAAAAAAGACAGGCGTCGCCATTTTGTAGTTTTCGCTCAATAAACCTACACTGTAACCGAGTAAAAAAGAAATACACTACCCAGAATCCAATGCTGCTTTCAGACCGCGGCTTCCCCGCCGGTGTTGTGCCCTAAAGTGAATGTCTGCCAGACACTGATTAGATGGCTGCCGCGCAGCTTGTTAACGCTGTGTCGCTCAGTTTTCTCTCTCGTCTGCGGCTGTTCCTCTCAGAATAAAACCGACATAACATGGACTAAGTACAGACATTGGTCAGACATTCACTTTAGGGCACAACACCGGAATTGAAATAATAAAAGGAATGGAGTTAGTAAACAGAGAAACCAATATGGCAAAAAACGATTTAGGTTAGGTTGGCAGAACTGGTAGGAAAGGCGGACATGATGAACTTCAGGAGAGTCGAGTGTTAACATGATGTATGTAAAACATGTTTAGCTAATGACTTTTAGAAATGAGTGAAATACAACTTTATATGTTCTGTTTGGGTTTATTCAGCTCTGGTAGACATGGTGTGAACCAGGTACTGTTTCATTGTTGTTCCCGTTTTTTATTGTTACTGACCTCCAAAAAAAGCTAGAAACACGTAGCAGCTGGTCTAAATAAGAATGGTGAGAACATTTAATCAACTTCAAGGTATTGCCCAAAGACTAAGAAATTTTTTTTAAATGGGAGCTGGAATAATTCTGAATGAAATTCTAAAATCAGGATTTTATCAGATTTTTTTCAGTGGGAGTGAGACGGGACAGGAATGAAAATCCACTTCCGTGTCACCCTCTAGTTCACACTCACGTGTTTAGACCAAAGGTGGCAGATACTTTCAGGCCTCCTTCTTTAAGGTACTTAAACTTTTTCATTCAAGTTCGCTTTTCTGTTTTTTTTTTTACATCATCTTTTATGTCTTTTTACATATTATTTCTGTTACTCTATTGTAAAGCACTTTGTGGTTTTCATCAGTGAAAGGTACTAATAAAATTCTTCCCGTCTTCCACTGCTGCCACACCATCATCATCCTACAGTCCGCTCACATCAAACCTGACGCCATGGGTTAAGGCCCATTTGTGCTGGACGCAAAAGATGGAGATGCAGAAGAACGGGCAATAACCATGGCAATGAAAAAGATGCATGGAAGTAGGAAGGGCACTGACGTATAACAACACTTATAAAGGGTATACCTATTACGTACATAAGAGAGCATAAATGGGCCTTTAAGATCACTGGACGCATGTCGTGCAGTGAAGATGGCTGTAATCACACAGTGTGTAAATGACTTTAAAAACACTTCTGAAGTATTTTTTGAGATGTTCAGAAGCTTTAAATCAGTTATCAGAGCTGCAGCATGCAGAGCAGAGAACAATCACAGGCCTGTAAAACTGGTACTATCCAATATTTTAAAAACACGCTACATGTAATATCATTGTTGAATATTTTCATTTCATTTACCTTTGCTAAATATGTAGAAATAGCATATTGGGGACTACATACCACTTCTGCACATGTGTATCCTGATCATTTGGAGAAATGTACAAAGTAGAATCTCCTCTAAGTTGAAGAAACCCCTCATGAAAACACTTTTATCCATTCTATTTCAAGTTAAAATGTCAAAATGTGATATTAATAGTGGGCATACTAATGCTGCCAAAATTATAAATCTTGGCTATATTGTGTAACCTATTTAAAAGCCTCTAAGCATTCCCAAAACCAGGCAATTGATGAGTAAATGTGTAGATTTAACACACTTTAGGTTTGGTCAAACCAATTCAAATGCTTGTAGCTCTTTAAGCTTCATCACATTGAGATCGCTCTTAAACTACGATTTTCTGTTGTAGTTCTACAAGTTTGATAAAAAAAATACTGTAAAAACCAAACTTAAGTCGAGCATATATCAACTTCCCAAACTAGGAACTAACAAACAAACTCACTGAACATAAACTAAAGAAGTCTGAACTCCATCCATCAAATCATTGGTGGCATGTTGAAAGCACATTTAAGCTTTTGCTTTTCAGCTGTTCATCAGTACTGAGTAGAAATGTATATCCACAGCACCCAGTTCAATCATGCACTGATTACACATTTTCTGACATGCATGATCACAAAAACAACACTTCATATCACACAACATTGTATACAGTGGAAATAAAAAGGAGGGGAAGAGAAAACAACACAATCTCAAACAATTATCCACAAAATTGCTTGGAATTCATTGCAGGGCGTCATTAATGGTGAGCAAAGAGATTTTGTTTTTCCACACCAACATGATGCTTATTACCCTGTTACAGATCTCCTCGAGGGTCTGCTGAATGGAGGATGCTGTGTTTGAGAAGAGGTCAGAGTCCAACCAATCCTGGAGGCTTTACCTGCAGAGCTGGACCAATTCTGGGAGCTTTTCACTTACAGCTCAGGAGGAGCAAACCAGTCAGGAGTTTTAAAAGCTTGAATCTGGACATTTTGGTAATTTTCTTTATCAATAAATACAGATTTGAAAGGTCTTGATTTACTTTTTATGGGGTTGACTAATCCTAGAAAATTTGACTTTGAAATAAACTTTAGAAGCTTTTGAGTCTCTGGGAAGCTTCATCGATCATATTAAACTGAGGCAGGGCTCTGTTTGAAACTTCCGGCTTTCAACATTACAAACTTTAGTTTTCAGAAAAATCCTTCTCAGAAATGGATATTTGCTACATTTCTTCTATCCTATTTTACAGTCATGTGGCAGACGCTTTTATCCAAAGCGACATCGGAGAAAAAGAACAACACAAGCCCGAAATTCAAACAGGATGTGACATCATAATTAAGTAGTAGTCAGACTGCTGGAGTCCAGGTGGACCCAGGTGCTGTCATGTAGAGCTGTTTTTTTTTTTTTAATGCAAGATTGTGGTTTCATCACACAATATAATCTGGGGCATAAGTGCAGCAGCATATTCAGTTCTGAGTTGAGCCAAAGAGCTGGACCAGTCTTTCTACCTCGTTCCGACGAGTAGATTTCTTGAAAGGTTATAACATTTAAATGAGTTGCTTTCCTGTTCCACAAACTTAAACACTGAAGAGCCCCAGGAAACAAACTGGTGGAGAACATGAGATAAAGACACGTAAACAGTGGCAGAAATGAAATCACGTAAAACATAACAATGTTGGAACAGGATAACACACAAAGGAAACCAGGAAGGGTCAGAGTGCACTGGCTGATTCTGACTGGATTTATTGGGAATGTGTTAGTTGGGGAAAATCAACATGCAACACAAACACTAAAAACAAATGAAGAAATGATGACAGTAAACAACAACACCAAACAACCACAACCGATAATAAAAGGAGACTCCAACACACATACAATCTGACATGTGGGGTCTAAACAAATGGGAAAATATGGTTTAATGTTAATATGCGGAATGGTTTGAATTTGAATTACAGGGTCAATAACAATGATTTACACAATAACAATGTTTACACTGGTGTAGGCGGTATTTCAGGTTAGGTAAAACACCTAAATTCGTCCTCGTTGGGTTTTCTTCAACATGTTAAACTGCTGTATGAATTCAGTAAAAAGATAATAATAATAAAAAGGAAAGTAAAACCCCTAAATCCAGAGGTTTTTTTATTGATATGGAAATGGTCTCAGTATACTGTGATTCAGACAGGAAGCAGACACATTGCTGTCAGATTAATAGAAAACATCTGAAAATGGCTTTATGTGTGAAAGAAAAATATTTACACCTGGAGTGGAAAATTACGTTAGAAATAAGCTTTATGCGTAAGCTGTGATTGACGGACGTCAAATGCAGTGAGTCGCTTGTCAGCCAACTCATAGTGTAGTTGTGTAATTGCAGAACGTTAAATCAAATCTTTGAAAGATTAATCTCAGAATTTCTGTTTTTGTTTTTATTGTACTTAATTATCAATAACTGAGTATTTTAGATCCGTTTAGAGATAAAACACAGTTTTAAAAGGTTTGTGAAGGGAATAAACGTGGAATGTGTGATGGAAGACATGATGGTTTACTGTATATGAAATGAGCTGTTGGATGGAGAAATACCTGGGACAGGTGTAAACAATATTTTCTGCTTAATGTTTAAAATCATACTGCAACAGTAAAGTCATAATTCTTGTATTTGTTTTACGGCTATTTTAGCTCAAGCATCAGCTAACTTACTAAGCATAACCGCTACAGCTTCTTCATACTGATGTATTATTCTATAGCCTCTGCAACTTTGTCTAAAAGGGTTAAAAGATGATGAATGTAAATAAATAAACTAAGCTTCAACTCATAACACAATATTTTTATTTGAAGACAACAAAATTAAGATTTATTTAAATGTGAGTATGAAGTAAAATGTTTTAATGTCAACAGAACAACTACTTATCAATGTTTGTTTGTTGTTTTGTTTTTCAGGATTTCTCAATGCGTTGGTGATACCACCATTAGAACCTGCTTTTCAGTGTTTATAGATCTGGAACTGGACTTTATGTTGCATACTGAGGAACGTGTTTTGTCTCAGGTGAGCTGGAGGACGTGTTTTGTCTCAGGTGTGCTGGGGGACGTGTTTTGTCTCAGGTGAGCTGGAGGACGTGTTTTGTCTCAGGTGTGCTGGAGGACGTGTTTTGTCTCAGGTGTGCTGGGGGGCCTGTTTTGTCTCAGGTGAGCTAGGGGACGTGTTTTGTCTCAGGTGAGCTGGGGGACGTGTTTTGTCTCAGGTGTGCTGGGGGACGTGTTTTGTCTCAGGTGAGCTGGAGGCCGTGTTTTGTCTCAGGTGAGATGGGGGTCTGTCTTTTCTCAGGTGTTGATATTCCACAGGGTGAGTTTGTAAATGATGACGTAGATGAGCAGAAACATGAGCAGCTGAGGGGAGAGGATGACAGGAGTGTCGAGCTGAGAGAGACAGAGGGAAGAAGGGAGGAAAAGATGAAAGGATGGAGGGATAAAAACTCAATAAAAATGGTTTTGTTAAAGTTGGTTTTGTTAAAACTGTATATTTTGTTGTCCCATATGAGGCCACTCACACTTCATTCAGGCTTAAAATGCAAACATGAATTTCTATCTTGGTTGTTTGATACTGAAAGAGAACAGATTGCTGTTATATAGCACCTTTAACTTGTGTTTTTCTTCAAATAAAAGTACACAAAGCAATGCTCTAGCATCAACCAGGTAAGATTGGAAAATGACAGGAATGTGAAATTTCTTGATTCAGTTGATTTGAGTTCTTAAGACAAAGTGCCAAAGGAAAAATAAAAAGATATTTTAGAGAAGTAACTTTGTGTAGGAAATGTCACCAGACAAATGCAAAGTTCACAAATAAGACTGAGCATCAATCTGAATCTTCCACCTGCAATTTTACTTGTTTCAGACTGGATCAGGTGTGAAGTCAGCCACGTTGCTTCTTGTAATTGTAAGAATTCTGTTGATCGGAGCTTTTTGAGGAGTTGCAATTTTACCTTGACGTTTGGACTGGAACATCAGTCTTCTTCAGAAACGTTATCCGACATGTGTCGTGACGTGTCTTTTAATCAGCTAATTGTATCCCGGAGGCGTGGCCAGCCTGAATATCTCACAGATTTTTGCCCGGCTGGTCCCACCTCCTGCCACCCGATGGTCTATGCAGATTGTCAACACTGTGTCAAAGCTTTCCTCCGGCTGGAGAGACTCAAAACAAGAAAAAACTATCGCAGATTCAACTTCCGTCGCAGAGATGGGGATATTATACCAGCAAGACTCAACATCAATAACCCGATGCACACAAATATTGTGGAGAAAAATGATCCAGAAAGCAAGAAAAGACTTAATGAGAGAAAAGAGGAACAGTAAACAAGATCGAACAAATCAACAAGGACCTACAAGAGGGACAAAACATGCTCAAGAAACGTTTCACTGACAGAAGAAACAGAAAAGGAAATTAACGCAGATCTAAAACACAAATTTGAGCCAGAATTCAACACAACCAAAACATGACAGATTAGGAAACTAGAAAAACTCACTGAAAGAAAAACAGCCGACATGTCCAACAAACATCCTGTACCAGGAATTCATTTAAGCACCAGAATTAGCGTGTAGAAGATACAAGAACCCGTAGAAGAATCAGAATTACGTAACACCGTTGCAGGAATTTTAAAGACTGCAAAATTATCACAAAGAAACATCCTAAAAGAAGAAAAAAAAAAAAGGTAATACATGCACTCAAAACAGATAAAAAACATCACTATATTACTGGCAGATAAAGGCAGAACAACACTGGGTATGGACACGGAAACCTACACAACCCAGATTGAAACTATGTTAGGAGACAAGAACACGTATGAGACACTCAAGAAACACCACAGAAGACAATCAAAAGAAAGTTAAAAATTCTCCTAAAACCCTGCTAGAACAAACTAACTCTGACATCTATAATCATTTAATACCAACTGCAAGCATCATCCCCAGGATTTATGGCACACCAAAAATTCACTAAAAGGATCCTCCACTCCAACCCAGCGTAGCCAGAATTGGTTTCCTCACATACAACCTGGACCAACAGCACCGGTCAACATAATTTAACACATCCTCGGACTCACAGATCAACACTGCAAAAACACTGAAACTGACGAGATTTTCATTTCACACGTCGTGGTATGTCCATTCACCAAAACCCGTCAACATCACACTAATCACACAAGAACGCCTCAGTAATGACAGGACCTTTAGGAAACGTCCAAATCTCACACCTGAAGACACATTCCACCTCCTACAGTTTGTTGCCAGATCCGCCTATTTCCTGTTCAGGGACAAGATTTACAGACAAAAAGGAAGATTAGAAATGGGACCCATTGTCGGCCATCATGAGAGGTTTCTTTATGGAAGATCTGAAAGCAAAAGACTTAACTACAGCACCCACACAATGCAACCCACCCTCTAGTACTGATCGAATCTGGCCACTCACACAGCTCAGATTTTTCAAACAAAATGGACACCACTGGAAGCATCAAATTCACACAAGAGGAAACAAACCGATACATTAACTTCCTGGACATGAAAATCCACCACATAGACGATGGTGGTATAAAAATCACAGACTCACACACACTGATCAATACCTTCTCTGGACTTCAGAGCATCCTATAATACACAAACTTTCTGCAGTCAGGACACTTTCCGGATGGGCCACTATCATCACAGAGGAGGAGGAGGATAGACATGAGGAAGAAGAAAATATACGACACACTGCCAACATCGGCCGTAATCAAAGTAACACAGCAAGTCCAGAACAAAATGAGCATGAAGGAAACGGAACCCCAAACAAAAAACTGAAAGCAGCCATAAGGCCATGGCAACCGTACCATACATCAGGAGAACCAGTGAACGCATCCAGAGGAAAACACTGACTCAATGCCATCCCAACACCACACATAAAACTCTGCCAGCTTCTGGTTCACCCAAAGGACCAAAAATGCAACGTAATATATGAAATTCCTTCAAAATAGTTGAAGAAAAACCAAAACATAGGAGAGACAGGAGGAGATTTGACAGAAGAAAACTAACACAAAAAGGAATGAGGAAGGAAACAACAGGATGGCTCACAAGATCACAGAAAGCAGAACAGGTGAAACTAAAATCAGTCAATCAGACCCCTGCAGAAGAAAAACCAGATCATGGACTGGAACAAAAACCACTGGATGCCTTCTGAAGGTTCTGGGGTTGGTGGCGGCCCAATGTCCTGCCCACTGCAGTTGCCCGGTCATGGGGGGGCTGCTCCTGGCCCATCTCTCCCTGGGGGGCGTCTGGGGCAGCGGGGGTGCCTATTACCACCAGAGGCCCGGCTCCCTCTTCTTTCCCGCTCTCTCTTACACAAACACACACACACA
>JBAMHW010000018.1:31703670-31723643 GCA_037177495.1 Rhadinocentrus ornatus | reverse complement strand
GACATTCTCACCTCCATCTTCAACCAGAGAACTGCTCCATCCTGCTTTAAGACCACTACCATTGTCCCCTCCCCCCAACTAGAAAGTACATACGTGTGTAGTGACATAATTTCCTGTTTTTAAATGTGGCGGCACCCGCGGTCTTAGCATTAGCTGCTAATGCTATCGGTAATACACTGCAAAATAGTTTACAGGTGAATGTAAACCAAACTGGTGGATGAAAACATCAGAGGATGTATAAAAAAAGAATCCATGAAACGATATTGGATTTAATCTAAATTGATTAATCGATTTTTAAACCCAGCCCTATTCCACCTCATAGTTTACTTTCTGTCCACAGTACCAGCCAAAAATAATTGTTGTTTTCTGTATTTGCACCTGCGTTCCCAAAGCCTGGATGTCGTGCTCGAAGGTGGTGTGCATTCTCTGCAGGGCCTCCACTGTGTTCTGGTCCCGGCCCACTTCTTCCGGAAGTTTCTTATGTTTGTCCAGGATGCGGTTGAGGATCTCCTTGGCGTCATGGTAGAACTTGTGGAGCTCATACGAGGCGGCAAGGATCTGCGTCCGGGTGTCGATGAGCTCCAGCAGGTCGGCCCAGGCCTCATTCAGGCCATCTTTCCACTCAGCAATGGTGGCGGCGTCGCCATGGCCTGAGTTGATAAGCTCATCCGCCAGCCGGTTGACGCTGTTCACTCGTTCCTGACCAATGTTCCCAGTGTCTCTGGCAAACTCTCTGAAACGCTCCTGCAGCATCTGAAAGAAGCGTTTAATGTCAGTGTATGTCCTCACGGATCAGCGTTTCAGGATGCGTGTGTTGGACTAACCGTGACATGCTCGTAGTCCTGTCCCAGTTCATGAGATCCAGCCACCACCTCCCTCTCAGCGATCCACTGCTCCAAGTCATCCACCTCTCGGTTCAGCTGGAAGAGTCGAAAACGCTCATCTAGCTTCCCCCGACGTTCCTCGGCTAAGTCCTTGAGCCCGGCATATAGCTTGTCCACCTGAGACTGACGCATCCCGATACGCTCGCTGAAGGTTGACGAGAAGACACCCACCATCATCATCATCATCTCCTCCTCATCTGATACTTTCCCTCACCCTCTACTCTTTTTCAAATCCTATTCCATACATTTCCCATGGACATTTTCTTCCTTTGCTTCTTTCACTTCTCCGGAGAATCTAGTCCCTGGTCTGAACTGCATCCTCCTTCTCCCCCTCCTTCCCACCTTCCGTCCCATTCCTGCGCCACATCGTCTGTTTTCCCTTCATCCCACACTCAAATCCACCCTCCATGACATCCTTCATCAAGCCCTCCATCACACGGTTCATCCCATCCTCCCCCTCACGTTCCGTCCCTCACCTGTCGGGGTGTCCTACAGCTACCAGGCCCCGGCTGGTGCTGGACAGCTGGTGGACGGCATCAGCGTAATCCTCCATGGCTTGCTCCAGGATCTGGTGCTTCTTCAGCATGGCCACTGAGCTCTGCTCATCCTGGAGAAAAACACTGTGCAATCAATACGATGATTGATCCTAATGCCTTTTTTTTCTAAATCTGTTCCTTTAATAAATTTATTAGCAGTGATTTAAGCTTCATCTCCACACGACACAAATCTAAACTCCCAGCTCCTCTTATTCCTCTTTCTCCTTCCTCCTCTTCCCCATCTTCCTCCTCACCTTTGCCTTCTCCTCTGACATCATGTAGAGCTCCTGCTCACTCATCCATGCCTCGGCCTCTGCAGCATCAAAGTAGTACTGCTGGGCCTCGCGGGCCTTGCTAAGACGGATGTGACGATTCTCTGTCTCCATCTGGATTTTGTCCCACAGCGACTGGAGATCGGCAAGCCGCTGGCGGATTAGTTCAGCTGTGGGGCTGCCCTCCCTTAGGATGTGTTGGCTGCGCTCGAAGATGTCGTCATAGCGAGGCTGGTGTCCCTGGATCTCTTTCTGCAGAGTCTGAGGACATCAGAGGAGACATCAGAGGGATTCAACTGGAAGCTAGAACCTGAGTTTCCTCTTTTACAAACCTTTTCCAGAGAGGTTTAATGAGAGGAAATGTACCTGGTTCTTTTTGATGAGTAGCTGTACAGTCTGCAGGTTGTGTCCGTGGTCAGTAGATGTTGCCAGAGGCATCCTCTCCTCCACCCACAGCTGGAGACACACAGTGTTTGTTACACGCCTTACACCATTCCTGTTCCAGTTTACAGGAAACCCGAAGCTTCCTCCTCTCTCGCTTCTGGTCCCACTCTTTTTTGAGCTCTTTGACAAGTTAACTTGTTTCAGTGAAACATGCAGATGATCTACTCACGATTTCGTCCTCCACGTCCCGGTTGAACTGGTGGATCTCGCGCGAAGCCATGAGGTTTTCTCGTCTCTTTTTTAGTGGTGCTTGGAGGGCCTGGAATTTTTTCTCCACACTGATCCTCTGGCCGTCCACCTCCTCAGAGCCTTTTCCCTCCTGGCTGAGAGCCTGAGACTGACTCTGCAGCTCCTCCACCTCCTTCTGACGCACCTCCACCTGGTTCTCCAGCATCTACAGAAGAACAACAGGAGATGGGTCAGACAGGAAGAAAAAACTCAAGTGGATTCATGCAAAATATAAAAATAACAGTCATCCCATTTTAATCTAAACTTCAGTTGAACATAACTGAAGAGAAGAAATCTTCATTCTCCCTCAGCAGACGGAGCGTGCTCCAATTTCAGCTGTCAGCTGATCTGTTACTATGACAACAGAGCAAACACCATCTTCTGGGAGAGCCCAGATGAAAAGAGATGAGAAGCAGCTCTAACAGACTAAAAACATCATCACACTCTGCATCCTGTCTGAATTACTGCACACACACATTCCAATATTCTCAGACCCTAAATGTAACAAATATTTACATATTCTATTCCTGATTATAACCCACATCCAAGTTCTCTGACAACATAAGGACTTAGGTCTCCTAAAATTGGCCTTCAAAGAGACAGACATCCATCTTGTCCAACACCTGCTCAAAGATTACATAACTGCAGTGAAATCAGCGTGCACGTGCATGTGGACCAGTGCATGGATTATGTAACAGCGGGTGAATCTTCCAGTCACATGACCTGAACAATGAAAAGACTCTGGATTAAAAAACAAAGGGATCATTTTACTTTGATGGCGTCAGGTGAAGTCAGAGCAGTTACTTCCTGTTTAGCCTCGTATGTCAGACACCTGGTGCTAATGTAGACTGCTGCATACGTCAGAGCAGTTACTTTGACAAGGGCAGTTACTGACCAAACCTTTAATCATGTCTAAACCCCAAACCAACAGAAAACAATCTGAATTGTAGCTGCCAAACCATAATCTTGCCTAGGGCACCAAAGTGGCCACAGCCAGCACTGATGACACCATAGTTGTTTCAGCCACCTTCTATGCAGAAGTCTGTTGAAGAGGCGGGTCCACTGAGGGACAGGAGGAGACTAGACAAGCTAGTGAGGAAGACCGGTTTCTGTCCTGGGCTGTCCTTTGGACTCAGTGAAGGTTACGGGTGAAAACAAAATGTTGGCTAAGCTAAACTTCAACATAACCAACAACTCCCACCTGCTGTATGAGACTAAACATAACAAGCAGTTACTTGAGCAAATGACTCAAGACAACCACAATGTAAACAGGGACATCCGCTGGTCCTTCATTCCCACTACAATGGGCACAAAGAACTGGTAACCTACTCAGCTACTGGATCATGAACCTGTTTACCAGATCTTTATTTACATGGATATATATCTTTGTGTCCTTCTGAGTTGCACTGCATTGTTTTTCTTTCTTCAACATTCTTCTCCTTGAGCCGCTGAGATACGTAGATTTCCACACCGTGGGCAAAAAATAGTCTGATCTGGTTATAATCCAGGACAACCTTCATGATACGGAGGAGGTATCTGCAGTACCAGAGGCTGCTGCTCCAGAACCACAGAACCAGAACTTCATTCACCTACAAATAATTAGGTCAAAGTCATAAAGAGTTTATGCCGAGAATTGGAAGAGAATCACAACCTGAGTATGAATGAGGCCTGGGGAGGTTCTATAATCGGTTCCCCAGAAACCGGTTCAACAGAAATGTGGAAATCTATTTTATTTCATTAGAACAAACCATATCCACATTATCACCAGAGGAAATGAAGAAGAAGAGTTCAGTTCAGAGACTGAAGAAGGAAGTGGAGGACATAGAGGCTGTTGATGTTCTGGGAGTTTGAGAAAACTCATCTGAGAAACATATGTAATATAAACACAGAGTTGATCAACTTTAACAAAGAAAACATAAAGAGAAGAAAAATAGCTAAGGTTTTGGGTTAATTCCCCTTAATATGGGTGTGGTTTCATCCAGAAGGGAATCTGAAGCAGAGTGAAGGTCCTATAACCTGCAGATGCTGGTTGTGGGTGATATGGTTGCTATCACTAAACTGATCACTAGATGTTCTCAGCCACCCCCAACCCCATTCCTCACCTGCTGCTTCTTCAGCAGGATGTTGACAGAGGTCAGGTCTTTGCCATAGTCATCTGACTGCAGCTGTCCGTCCAGGCTGATCAGCCATTTGTCGAGGTCAGCGCAGCTCTGTGTGAAGAGCTCGGCCTTGTTGGCGTCAAAGAGACACTTGGCTTTGATCTGGGTAGTGGATTCTAGGACCTCCCACATAGTCTTCAAGGATGTTAGCTTGTCTTTCACCATGGCTTCTGTGTCTGGTTTCTCTGCCATCAGCATCTGGCCGTCCTGAAAGAGAGGATCAGAATTTAAACAGAAATCAGGATTTTGAGTATCTAGGTTTTGGTTTCTCCCCTCCTCACCTTATTGATTTTGTCAAGCCACTCCTTGTTGGACTGCAGCTCAGCCATGAAGGCCTGGTGTTTCAGCCACTTGCTGTGGAGGTTCCTGGCCTCGTCGTATGACATGTCCTGAGCTGTGAGCATCTTCTCGTTGATCCACAGGGTCAGCTGTGAAGACAAAACCAGTAAATGACCAATGAAGGACTGCCCTGTTGTCTGAACTGCTCTGTGTTTGGTGGTCTAATTTACCTCCTGACAGTCCTGCAGGAACTTCTGCAGGTCTCTGTTGTCCTTCAGCTTCATCAGCAGGTCATTGGCAGCCTGTCGGTTCTTTTTGTGTCTGCAGGAACAAAAACAGTGAGTTTAAAACAGCTTCTAATTTAGACTGCTGCTGATGGACACCCCGTTATGCACTGGGCTCTTCCTTTTCATCTCTCTTCCCCTCATCTTTCATGTAGGAACATATAACAGTACTGGCATCATTAAAGTATTTCTCCTCTCTTTTTCTGGATAAAAGTTGTGTTTCCTGTTGATCTCCTCTTTCCTATCCTCTCCACCCCAAAGGATCCAGGCAGATGGCCGCCCTCCATGATCCGGGTTCTGAGTCTGCAGGAGATTTGTACTTTCTGTTAAAAGGGAGTTTTGTCCGAGAAGTAAAAGCTGTTGGGTAAAAGATGGGTTAGGGTTAGGGTATGTAGGTGAGGACGACTGCATGAACATCTTTGTCTGCTGCCAAAAACGCATTTCTAAAATCTTTGGAAATTACTCATCTAATCTCACCCAAACGTCTTGAATGGTTTTATAAAGTGTTGGTGCTTGTTATGTGTCCACTCTGTGTGGGCTCATGGCTGATGACTCGAGAGATGAAAAAAACTCAGATGCTGAGGCAACTCTGCTTTAAAGAATCAAGTTAAAGTAGTTAATGCGAAGATGGACCACATGCAGTGTGCGTTGGAGAAGCAGGTGAACAGGGAAATTGACAACTTGCGCAGGGTACTGGAAAACTTTATCTCAAAGAACCAGGATGCAATGAAAAAGGAGATGGAAAAAATAGTCTAAGAAATTAACCGTTATTTGGGAAGTGGGGATTCTGAGCTCAAGCATGTCTTATGTAGGAAAGGTGTGTTTGATCCAGATGTCTAACTAATCATAGTGGGGTTACCGTATGTGGAAAATGAAGATCTGATGGAGCTGGTGAAAGATCTACTACATGAGGGCCTTCAGTGAGATCCTGTACCCAATCCAGGTGCAGTAAAGTGAAAATGCGTTAAGAGTGGCCAGAACTCGTCTGGAAAAACCACAACAGATACTTTATAACACCTCAAATTACAAGTAAATGAATGAAAACTCAGCAACTGTGTTGGAGACTCTGTAATCACATGACTTCAGACCACTGCCAAAGCACTGCCTCAGATGTCTGAGAGGTACTTATGTGATACCCTGATCTATTCTTGTCTTGTATCTGGGATATTTGGACCAAACTGTACAAGGACCGAAATAGACTTAAGATTCTCCTTGTGACTGCAAAGAAAGCAATATCCAAGAGCTGCTTAAGCCTGAAACGCCAGCATACGGACGATGGCTGAGTATCGTAGGAGATTGTAACCATGGATCGACTTTTCAGAAACTGAAAAAGAAAGTAGATACTTTTGTAAAGGACTGGGAAAAATGGTTTGCATATAAAACAAAAAAAGGCTGGAACTAATTTTGATTTTTGAATAACTCATTTCTACAGGCTTTGTTGTTTGTTGTTCTTCTCTTTTTTTTTATTTTATGTTTTTAACGTGTTCGCTGTTATTAAATTGCAAAATGTATAATGGGAAAACTTGATTTTTTCACTCTTATCTAGTCTGGAAGAACATTTGTCCCTTGTATAAGTTTTAGAGAAGCAGTTCCAAGCATTGACTGAGTCTTTGGATTTTAACCAGCGACAGGTCCAGGAGATAGCTAGCTAGCAACAAGGGAACCCCACCCCCAAGGAGTCCGTAAAATCTCTCACCGAGGGAATGACCCGACTCTAAGAAGGCAACAAGAGCATCAGAGGAACCATTGTAGACTTGCAGACATGAGAGAAAACCTGGTTTCTCAGGCATCCCCAAACAGGCTGAAGAAGATGCCTACGGGTTTTCGGAGGGTGTACACGAGCCTATACTTTACTATGGGGGCTGGGTGGGGTTCGTGGACGCTCTTTATCCTCCCTCTGCCCAATCCCCTGGGGGGGTAAAGACACACACAGGGCATCCAGGTGTGCGTCTCGGACCTCTCCAGGGTACAGGAAAGTAAGCACGTCAGCAAAGTTGGGGCCAAAAATGCAGTACTCACAGAGTCCACCAAGAGGCTAAAGACTTTCCTGTTAAGCTGAGGATCAGAGGCTATAACTCGGTTATATCTAGATGTATTGAACTGACAGGGCACACTCATTGGATGTAGATGAACATATCTCTTGAGTTTCAGCATTCTTGAACAAGGCATGCCTGAGTTCTGAGTCAAAACAGGCCAATTTTTTGCGATCTTTTTCCGCTTTTCTGATTGACCTACAAACTGTACACATTTGTTGGGCATGGTACTAGGACCCCCACGTCCAAATTTCATCTGTCTAGCATGAAGTATGACGGAGTTATGACCATTTGAAAAACTGTCCACTTCAAATACTTTAACATTGGGGCGTCAGTTGGGGTTTGTGGACAGCGGCAATGAGTTGGACATTTGTGAAGATCAAGCTGAAATTGATATCACTTACTCATTGGAGTTTGGTAAATCAAGCTAGTGAGTTTCAGCTCTCCAGGACAAAGTTTGACCGATTTATAGCCTCTGTCCACGAACCCAACCTGACGCCCAATGTTGAAGTATTGAAAGTGGACAACTTTAAAGTGGGGACATGAACAGAGTCTGTAACTCAATCATTTCCACATATATTGAGCTGAAATTTACTGGGCATTGTTTTGGAGCATTGATGAGTCTGGCTAAGGAGTTACAGCCTTCTTGGACAAAGCATGGCTTAGTCCTGACTTAGTAGTTTTCAGGTCCATTTAAAGTAGATTTTTTTCCCCCTTGTCTGATTGACTCCAAACTGTAGAAATTTGTAGGACGTGGTACTAGGACCCCCCCATTCAAATTTCATGCCTCTAGCATATATGGTATGATGCTGTTATGGCTGTTTGAATAACTGTCCACTTCCAGTATTTTAACATTGGGTGTCAGGTGGGGTTCGTGGACACGGCCATAGCTCGATAATTTCTACAGATATCAAGCTTTGATATTGAAATTAATATCACATTCATTCACTCATTGGACTTCAATAAATACAACCAAGAAGTTTCAAGTAAGACCCAGTTATAGCCTCTGTCCACGAATCCACCTGGCCGCCAATGTTAAAGTATAGGAAATGGAAACCTTCTTTAAAACCACCATAACTGTACTATACTTTGTCTGATTTGCTTTAAATTTGTCACACTGAAAGAGGGGGCCACAATAACAGATTGAAAAAAGTGTCCACGTGTAATACTTTAACATTGGGCATCAGGTGGGGTTCATGGACATGATCATTTGGTCATTTCGATATATATCAATCTGAAATTCTCTGGCCTTATTCATTTGGCTTAGGGGAATACAGCCAAGAAGTTTCAGCTCTCTAGGACCAAGTACAGCCGAGTTATAGCCTCTGTCCACAAACCCATACTGATCTCCAATGTTAAAGTATTAGAAGTAGACACGAGTTTTTAAACTGCCATAACTCCACTATACTTTGTAGTTAGGTGTAATGATTTTAATGTTGCCCCACTTAAGGCACTGGAGGCCAGGAGGTGAGCCAAGGAGGACGTGAGTACAGCGGGGGGACTGGGCTGAGAACTGGTTATTGATTTTAGTCGTGGTAAGAACAATGTGCCTATTGTCATTTATTATTCTGAGGTACAAATGGTTGATAAATGTAAGTTTTTGGGTGTCACTCTCTCCAAAAATCTGTGCTGGAAGTCAAACACTATTAACATTGCTAAAAAGGCTCGCCAGCGTCTCTTCTTTTTACGGAAATTAAAAGAATTCACTCAAAACAAAACTATTCTTTTAAACTTTTATCAGTGTGGTATCGAAAGTCTTCTTACCAGCTCTGTCACTGTGTGGTCTGGTAATCTCACTGTGAAAGAAAAGAAAACTTTAAACCGAGTGGTTCGCTCTGCTGATAGGACGATAGGCTGTGACCTACAAGTTCTGGAGGGCATTTACAAATCTAGACTCTTAACAAGAGCTTTACAGATCATGAATGATCCCTCTGTCCACACTGCTACAGAGATGTTGGACCTCCTGCCCTCAGGGAAACGATATTGCACTATTAAATGCACTACATCTCGTCATACTAAAAGTTTTTTTTCCACAAGCTGTCATGACTTTAAACAATGTACTTTGAAATACCTCAGACATGCACTTTACTGTTTTAGCTAGATCATTTACTGGTATTTATTTATTTATATAGTGTTTTTATTGTTTCTTAGTATTATGCGTTTTAGAATTTGACCATGTGTTGTAATTTTTTAGGCTTGTGTTTCTATGTTTTGTCTGTTAAATGTTGACAGTGCATTTTAAGTTCTTTGCAAATGTGGTTTCTTTTCTGCAAATGGCAAATAAACTAAGCTGAACTGTACTATTGTGCTTATATTTGAACGTGGGGTCCCACAGGAAGCTGTTGTGTGAATATGGGGACAATTGGACAAAGTTAAAATTTTCACCTCTTTAGCTAACTACAAATCCTGAGGTAATTTTTTGGTGATTTTTTTTTTTTTTTTACCTTGTCTGATTTCCTCCAACCTTTACATACTTGTAGTGCAGGTCACCAGGACCAACAGGTCGAAATTTCACACCTCTAGACCCCAAGGTGGGTAAGTCATAGCCCTGAAAAAAGTTGGTCCCAAAAACCTATGTAAAGTATTGGGAAGTGGACAACTTGTCCACGTGCCTATACTTTACATGTGAGGAGTGTTAATCAGGGTTGCGTTTTGCAAACAAACACATTATTTTCTGAATTACAGTGCGGCCTCGTAGAACATCATCTGACCACTACTAATACTTTAACATTGGGCGTCAGGTATAAGTTCGTGGACAGAGGCAATAAGTTGGTCATTTTCATGATATTTAGCTCAAATTTACAGGGCATACTCATTTGACTTATATGAATGCAGCTAGTGAGTATCAGCTGTCTAGGACAACGTTTGACCGATTTATGGCCTCTGTCCACGAACCCCACCTGGCCGTCAATGTAAAACCACCATTACTATACTATTTGCTTCAAATCACTTGTCACACTGAATGGTGGGGTCACAATGGACAACTGGTGTATATCTGGGCACTCTAACATGAAGTATTGCAGAGCTAGGACAGACTGAAACAAAGTGTCCACGTCTATTACTTTAATTCTCAGGTGGGGTTTGTGGACAGCAGTCACAACTTGTTCATTTCTACAGATATTGAGCTGAAATTGATATCATATACTCATTGGACAAAAATAAATACAGCCAAGAAGCTTTCTAGGACCAAGTATGACTGAAGTTTGGCCTCTTTCCACGAACCCTACCTGACTGCCTATTTTAAAGTACTGGACGTGTATACTTTTTGTTTAAACTGCCATAACTACACAATACTTTGTGCTATCACATTGCAAATTGAACTGTGTGTTCTCTAAGGCCCTGGCTTCAAGTGTATAAAAGATTGAGATGATTGGACAGTTGAAAGGTGAATTCTTCACCATTTCCTGACCAAGCACTTAAGTGAGTCTTGGTGTGAAAAATTAAACTTTCTCTGATTTTCTTCAAATGCAGAAGGCCGACAGAGGGTGCCACAATTGATAACTGGTGCAAATTGGAGCACTCTAGCATGAAGTATGATGGTGTTATAGCATTTTAAAATAAAGCGTCCACGTCTAATACTTCAATGTTGGGCGCCAAGTGGGGTTCATGGACAGAGGTCATAACTTGGTCATTACAGATATCAAGCTGAAATTCACAGGACATACTCAGTACGTGCAGATGAATAGAGCCAGCAAGTTTCAGCTGTCTATGACAAAGTATGACCAAGTTATAGCCTCTGTCAACAAACCCGATCTGACTGCCAATGTTAAAGTATTAGACGTGGACACCTTTTTTAAAACTACCATAACTCCAATATACTTTGAGCTATTGTGCTGATATTTGAACATAGGGAACCCAGGGGCCACAAATTCAATTGATTTGCTTCAAACTCGGAACGATGAAAGGGTGGGCCACAAAGGACAGCTGGTCAAAATAGCAGGTTCATACCAGTGCTTCCTGTGGCCTCTGGGGACCCCACATTTTAATTTGAGCCCAATCAGAACAAGTTTGGGCCTCTATCAACTTAACCACCAAAAAGTGTCTACGTCTGATACTTTTACATTGCGGTCAGGTGAGGTTTGTGGACAGAGGCCATAACTTGGTTGTCTTTTGTCCTAGACAGTTGAAAACTCTTGGCTGTATTCCACTAAGCCCAATGAGTAAGGCCAGTGAGTTTCAGCTTCATATATCTAAAAAATGACCCAGTTATGACTTCTGTCCACGAACCCCACCTGAGGCCCAATGTTCAAGTACACACTTTTTCAAACTCTCATAACTCAGCCATAGTGTATGCTAGAGGATAGGGGCAGACAGAAAATCAGACACGGGTGCAGTGTAAAAGCTTTCGGTATTTTTCAAAATAAAAGCCCCCGTGCAGATTTGCGCTGCTGAACTATGAAAACATTACGTGTTTAACCGGCCTGGGTGTCTCAGTTTTTTTTAAATGAGATAAACGGTGCTCCACACCGGACATGCTCCCAGCTCAGATTGCCACGCAACTGACGTGGGAACAAAACCATGATGCAGCCGTAACGCGGTGCACACGCACCCGGTGCAAAGGAGGGGTGACAACCTGGAGAGAATTCCTTAACATAACCAAGTTTAACTCCTTTTACATAATCGCTGCAAATAATGAAATCATCAGCAACACATTTTAGAATATCAGCAACTCAAGTTTATAAAAAGTAAAAAATCTAATCTGAACCAAACAGACTTGCAACTTCCTATCAGGGCAGCAGAGTTTCTACATTTCAGCAACATCTCAAATTATTATCAAAAATATAGAATAATGTCCAAAACAGACGAGAATCTCTGTCTACCAACCTTAACCTATTAAACTCTAAGGGAATTTAGGGGTGTGGTTCGCCTGAACAGACCTACCCAAATTAAATCAACAATAGCTCTCTAATGATAAGATCAATAAGCCCCCACAGAATATATTCCCAGTGTCTAAAATTGTGAATGTTCATATGTCTGAGAAAATTGTGGTAAACCAAAGGCAAAAATGTAATTTTTATCCTTGCCTAATTGTTTTTTTTTATTTACACAGTGGAAAACATCATTATATAAATTATTCTATGCATAAAGATGTATATGCATGCATTCAGCAACACCTTGACTACATCTGTACCAAGTTAGATGTGAAAAGCACAAAGATAATTGATTTTATGAAGGGCTTAGTGTGGATTGTACCAGGCAGATTCTGTTTTTGGCCACTTTCATACCCAAACTGTGCCAAAGTGTGCCAGATGGGTATTTTACTTCTTGGAAGGGAATCTGGCTACAAAATACTGTGTACATACAATTTACAAACTGGCCCTGGCATTTAGCCATTATATCATCATTTCCTACCACTGTGCTCAGTGTATTATGAAATCAGTGTTAACAGTTAGCATTAGCATTGCTGCTAGCTTTAGAACTGGATATAACTACATTACATTAGAGTCATTTAGCTGATGCTTTTATCCAAAGCGACTTACAGCCTCCAACTACATATCTGTGTTTACTTGAGACCTTCTAAGAGGTTGTATTTATTTTTGTGGGTCTCTTGGACATGCTGATCACTTTTAGCCTTCGTTGTAAATGAGTAAAGTCTCTAAATCTATGAAAGAAATTGCGACCGTTCTATATTAGCTATGTGTGCTGTGCCACCGTGCGTAACGTGGTGAATTTTGGTCAAAGAACAGTGTGGATAGACTGAAAATGACTACAAAAAGATAAATAAATAAAATATATTGCTTTTGGTGAGAATAACTTTGGGGTTTGGTGATGTGCTTTGTGGTAAACATGCAATCTGATGCACTGGCTATGAAGAGTGAAGGTGGGCTGAGTTTGTGTTTTCAGACTGATGTGAGGTTGTCGGGTAAAATCTGTTTATGCTTGGTATCATCTAAAAGTGCAGTTTTTCTAGTTTCATTTGATACCCAACATGTTGGGGTGGAGTGAACGGATCACGCGTTGTGTTGCATTGTGTTTCGGTTGTTACTTGTAATGGTTGTTTGTTGCATACGTATTTTCAAGTTGTTATCAAACTACTTTGCTGACAAATGCACTTGGATAGTTGACCTAGTGGCATTAGAAATTCTTCTTTGAGACACATTATAAATAAAATATCTTTACATCACTAAAGTAAGTTTTTCACACACATGAACTTGTGTTTACAGCTGCTGGACCCACCAGTGGGTCGTGGGGCTTAAGGGGTTAAAATGGGAATCTGACTCATCCATCAAACCTAGTCAAACCTTCTGGTCACAAATATGTTTAAATACCTTCACAGTAATTAAACATCCAAATATACATCCTATACAATATAAGATTCTTTACAGAACAAATTATCCAGGAGAACGAACGTTCCAGGTGGGTCTGGCACTATCTAACACCTGCCCACAGGGCACACATAATTAACCGGAAGACTACATGCACAGGATGGACAGGAGGCAGGGAGGGGGTACTGTGGGGTGGGGGGACGGGATGGGCGGAAGGGTGGGTCTTTGGTGGGGTGGGGTGGGACAGGAAGGGGAGTATTTGGGGGGGTTGGGGTGATGCCCTGGTCCCCGGGGTGCCTAACCTGGGCATTAGGGTGGGTGCTGGCCCACACTGGGTAGGATGACATACCCTAAGGAGGCCTTAAAGGCTCCCAGCATGTTAAGAACCTTACATGTGTTGCTTCCAGGATGGCATTATACCTTCAGTGTGGAACAAATCAATTATTAAACCTATTCCAAAATCTGCCAAAGCGGACCCACGAGTTCCTTTAAATTAGTGCTTCTCAACATGGGCAGTACTGCCCCCCAGGGGGGCGTTGTATTAACGTCAGGGGGCGCTAGGAGCATTAATTATGATAGGGGGGCGGTGGCGTTTCTTTTTGGGCGGTGGGATTGGCTTGGCAGTTGACAAAAAAAACAAAAAAAAAAAGAAGTGAGCCACAGCAAATGCGATCAAAAGGAAGTAGGCACAAAGATTGTATACTGTAAGAAGATGGCTCACACGATCCTACAAAATCTTTTATCTTTAAGAAAATAACCTGGACTTGACTGATTCATTTTAAACAAATGAACAATCCACTGAATAACTGCAAACTGCACCGGTAAGACAGACTTTATGATTTTGTTAAACGTCTGTGCTTTAATATGTGTTGTTATTGTTGACGGGTCAAAGGGATCTCATTTTAGGATTTTACTTTTCAGGATTAGTGTTTATTTTTATTGTGCTTTTAAAATTGATACATCTCATCACACATTCGGAAAATAACACATCTCAACTATCCCCTGTACAAAGATGTTTCTTCACGAATCAGTTTTAAAACAATCATAACCACATCTAAAATTCACAAAACACACAAAAAAGTGCTGTTCCTATTCTATTAAATATCTCAACTTTCCAATCCAACCTTTGCATTAGGTTCTGTTTTTATCCCAGTAAAGCACAAGCATGACTTTTTTTCAGCAGTTTAGCGTCACCATTTTTGTTATTGGAGGCTTTGTGATTATTTTTTTAAATAGATGTTGTTTGTAAATAAGTTTTAATTAAAGTTTGGATTATCATGGCATGTATTATTTCTATTCTGACCATACAAGCTTTACTACAGGTTTTTATAATGTTACACAGAGTAATCAACATTAGGCCTGATGTGTTGGGAAGACACTTGGCCGCCATTATTAAGGCAGGGGGCGTTAAGGGACCTGGATAATAAATAGGGGGGCACTGGCTCAAAAAAGGTTGAGAAGCACTGCATTAAATAAATAATCAGTACAGATTACATTAAGCTGTTCTGAACAACAGATAAATGACTTCTTAGTCTTGAGGTGTGATGGTGAATGAGCAGAATAGCTTCAGGAAAAACAGGGCATGCACTGATCAGATTTCATTTTAGTCATCTATTCTGAAAAGCAAGATTACAGCAGCGAAAAAGACTTGTTTTGTCGACTTTGACTGGATGAATAGAAACCTTTGGGAATATAAACTGATTTCTTCCGGTTTTGGAGATAAAGTCTACCTCCTTTCCCACCTGCCGCATCGTGCAGCTCAGGATGGAGGGTTGCATCAAAGACCAGATTTGATGCAAGCAGTTGTTTTTTTTAGCTAGGCTATTTTTTTCATGCATTGGTTTGTATAAACATAGTTATTATAAACTGGACTAATCTGTATTTGTTTTAACTGGATTGCAATGAATTGGCTTGAAGTGATTCGTCAATAAAGTGCTGTGAGATTATTTTGGCACTGTACAATAAAACTGAACTTCTAATTTACTTTTTAAAACCGTCTCACTTTCTGCTGAAAACTTCAAACCTGTGTCAGAAAAAAGTCATCTGGTAGTTTTACCTGTAACTTCATATTTCTTCCTCTTAAAATACCTAATTACATACCCCGCGCACAGCTTCAACTCAGGATCATTACACAAACTATTAACAAAACATTGATCAAATAATAACATTTTTAAAAAAGACCATGACTGAATGTTATTGACCAGCACACTTACCTCTGGTCGATGCAGTCCACCTTCTCCTGGATGCGCTCACAACTCACGTTACTATCGGCAATCAGACGGCGGCCAGTGTCGACCACACTGCTGATCTTCTCCTCGTTGGCATCCATGGTGGTCATGAAGTCCTCCTGCTTCTTGATGGCGGCCTCTGCAGCCTCCAGAGTGCTGGGCATCTCAGTGTGAGCCAGAACATACTCCTGATCAGAAACACAAGAGATCAAGTCTGAAGCTGCAGCTGCAAACTTTAACCACCAGGTGGTGTTTGATCCCAGTAAATCTATGACTGAATCCACAGAGAAATCTTTTCTGCTGATAAAATGATCAAAGAAGAAACTAACAGGGTAAACATCAAGAAAAATTGGTCGTCAGAAGACACAGGAGAGTCAGGTTTTATGAGTGAAAATGCCTGGACAGCCTGGAAGAGGACAACCTGCCTGGACAGATTATATCTCTTGCTTTTGAAAAACTGGATGGATAGAAGTTTTCACCCACTCAGGAGATTTTCTGGCCTACAAAGCCCCCACAGACATGAAGGAGCAGGTGTTACTGATGTGTTTGTGCGGCCTGCGGTTCAGGTGTGATGATGGGGAGGGATGTTACCTGGTTGTTGAGGAAGGCTTCAGCCTGTTTGGTGTCCCGGAGAAACAACTGGTAGGCGTGAGACTGGGACAGCAGGTTCTGTCGGTTCTCCCACATCCTGTGCAGCTCGTTCCACCCGGTGTCGAGCGCCTGCAGCCTTTGGTGGAGAAACATGTGCTGAGCATCTGTCTGTCCCTGTGTCACCATCTCACCCATGTCCCTCATCTTCTGGTAGTCCTCTTCGTAGTTGCGGATCTCGTTCTTGATTCCCTCATGCTGTGCCAGCAGCTTCTCAGCCTCTGCCAGCGTGTTCGGCATGTCCTCAGAGGCGATGACCGTCTGTGTCCGTGACAGCCAGGACTGGAAGTCGTCCAGGTCACGCAGAAACTGCTGAAGCTTACTGGCCTCACCCAGCGACTCCTCACGGTTCTTCAAGGTGTCCTGTTAAGAGAGCAGAGAGGATAACCATTTTCCAAATCTTTTCTGCTTGTGGAACTGAACCTCATCAAACAGTAACAATAGCTCTAACCTTCATCTCATCCCAGACACCGGTGATCACAGCGAGACGCCCTTTGATGGCCTCTGATTGTTCTGGATGTTCAGAGGCCAAGCGGCCCGCCTCCTTTCCCAGGTCACCAAGCTTGTCTTCGATGGCCACCAGGTCACGCTCCATCCCTGTCAGCTTCCTCTGCAGAGCCATGACGCCAGCCAGATCGTTCCCCAACTCCTGGGTCGACTCAATTACCTGCAGGACGTAGAAATCATGATCCGGAGGTTTCCTCGTCAAACTTCTGCTCTGTTTTTATCTCAGCATTCGTTTACATTTAAATGCAACTATACGTAGGATGGATGAAGCTTGTGAAGCATCCTCTGATCTTCTGACAAAAATCAGGTTTAGTTCTGCAGAAAACATCCGTCTATATTCTGAGATGTGTTGCTGCTGCAGGGGCTGTTACCTTGGTCTTCTCCTTGATCCAGGACTTAGTCTCGTTACACTCCAGGTGGTAATTCTGCACTCCCAGAGCCGAGTTCAGGCTCTCCTTCTTCTGGTCCACCAGGTCTCTGAACTGACTCCACCTGAATAGACAGACAAAAGGAAGTCTGAGCTGATAATGTTTATCTGTCAATCTCAGTTTACTGATTTTTTCATCTTAATTTTCCTTTTGTTTTTATTTGAATTTTTGTCCCATTGAAACAAAATAACAAACCGGTTTTATTTAAAACTAAGATGTATAATGGTCACAACGACCTGATAAACTCAATTTTTGCTGCTGGTTTAAACCCAGTCCAGTCTGTGATAATTCCAGTAAAATAAACATGTTGACAGCTCTTTAATCAGAACTTGATTTCATAAATTGGAATTAAAAGTCCTGATAAAACAGAGCTGTTAAATTAAGTTTAACTCCATGTGGTCTGGTTTAATCTCCGTTCTGTGTTGGGACGGTAAAACCCGGTTTAATGATCGGTTAATCCCAGACTGAGAACTGGTCCAATTACCTGGTGTTGAGTTTGTCCTGCTGAGCTTTGATCTCCTTCTCACTGGGATGTCCGCTGTGGATCAGCTGCCGGGCAACCTGGTTCACCACGGCAACCCGGGAAGCCTGGCTGTTCATTTCTGGCTCCAGACTTTCAAACCTGGATAGAGAAGGTGAGGTGGGAACCATCAGGAACATCCACAAACATGCTTTCTCCAGGTTTCTTCTCTGTAATCACTGGAGATGCCACCTGGACTTACACATCTGGATTTGTGAGGATCTTCTTTAACACTGAACCTAAAACCAGATTCCTGACTGTAACAGGCTCCGACCCCTTAAACCAGAACCATGACAAACCTTGAAGGGCTGGGTTATAGTTGCTGTCAGCAACATGTCTATGTACATGTCATGGCGACCGCTCACACTAATGTGAGGTAACATATCGCAAGTTGCAATATTGGCTTGAACACTAGAGGAGCTCATGCGAAGAAGAGAATAAACATGAGGTCAGAGGTCAATACAATGGACGATAGAGTGCCTCTCAGACTTTGTCCACAATGACCAAACAAATTAATCCAATTTTCATTAATAGTCCTTTTCATGCAAAGAGCAACATAATTTATACATATTTAAAATTAGAAAGCATTCACACACTAGAGTGTATAACAGCAATTTAAAAACACAAACATCATTAAAACTTCAGTCTTGTCCTGGTTGAGCTGTAAGAAGTTTTGAGGTGGAATGAATGATGTTGTGGTCTGGGGAGATCAGATCACAACCTCATCCATCTTTCTTCATGCTATGTGCCTGTTGTGAAGAGGCAGCCTTTGGTCACAAGGGCTGTTAGGAGATGGTCGGAGGAGGTCCTGGAGGAATTACAGGGATTTTTTATTAAAGGGATAGACTGGCGAGCACTCGTGAGCCCCATGGTGAGGACATGGATGACAGAGTGTATTTCACAAAAATAAAAAATACATTTCTGTACAGATAGCATTGTCCCAACACAGACAGTCCACTGTTACCCAAACAAAAAGCCGTGGGTGACATCAAAGCCCTTCTTAACGACAAGAAGGAGGTTTTCAGAGCTGGAGACAGAGATGAGGTGAGAACGATTCAAAGCCTACTGAGAGTCAAGATCAAAGAGGCGAAAGACGATTACAGGAGAAAAGTAGCAGGAGACTCCAAGAAAACAACATGAGAGAGGTTTGGAGTGGTATGAAGACCATCACTGGTTTCAGGCCATCCAACAGCGGAGGAGCTGAGGTCGGTGAGGACAGGACCAACGAGCTGAATATGTTCTTTAACAGATTCGACTCTGCGGCTACTGCTCAGCCTACTTTTAACTCATCAGGAGCAAGCCCGAAACCCCCGCCACACCAACCTCTCTCCCTGCCTCCACTTACTGCACCTCTGCCTCCGGTGATACACCCAACAACCCTCCTTCACTTGTCAACTTCACATGTAATCAGGTTGAGAAACAGCTGAGAAGACTACACTCAGGACAGGCAACAGGACTGGACAGGGTGAGTCCCCGTGTCCTTAAAGCCTGTGTCTCCCAGCTCTGTGGAGTCTTACACTACATCTTCATGATGAGTCTGAGTCTACAGAGGGTCCCAGTGCTGTTCAAGATGCTCCTGTACCAAAGACCCCACGTCCCAGTGGCCCCCAGGATTACAGACCCGTGGCACTGACTTCACATGTCATGAAGACCCTTGAGAGACTCATACAGGATCAGCTCCGACCCATGGTAAGATCACATATGGACCCCTTTCAGTTTGCATACCAGCCTCGTCTAGGAGTGGAGGACGCCGTCATCTACCTGCTCAATTGTGTCTACAACCACCTGGACCAGCCGGCGAGCTCTGTGAGGGTCATGTTTTTACGTTTCCAGTGCAACACCATCAGGCCGACCCTCCTGAGTGAGAAGCTGACAGGGATGCAGGTGGAGGATTCTCTGGTGTCCTGGATTGTGGACTACCTGACCGGAAGACTGCAGTATGTGGACATGCAGCAATGTGTGTCGGACACAGTGGTCAGCAACACTGGAGCAGCACAAGGGACTGTCCTCTCCCCCTTTCTATTCCCCCTCTACACATCTGACTTCAGCTACTGCTGATGACTCTGCTGCAGTTGGACGTATCAGAGGAGGAGATGAGGTGGAATATCCAGCTGCTGTGGACTCCTTTGTCCCATGGTGTGAGCAGAATCATCTGCAGCTTCATCGGTGGTTTAACATCAGCCAACCACAGCTCAGGATGGTTTATAATGCTGTTGCATGCTGGGGCAGCAGGCTGAGGGTTGCAGACACACTAAAC
>JBAMHW010000018.1:31686855-31703570 GCA_037177495.1 Rhadinocentrus ornatus | reverse complement strand
AGAGCGTAAATGTCGAGTTGGAGTGTAGCTCTGGATTAAGGAGTGAAGGTAGACAGGAGCCGTTTGGGTTATTGTTTAGTAAGCCAGAAGAAGAGCTTTGAATTTGATGCGTGCTGCGACTGGAAGCCAGTGAAGAGTGATTAGCAGTGGAGTGACATGTGCTCTTGTGGGCTGGTTGGAGACCAGACGGGCTGCAGTGTTCTGGATCATCTGCAGAGGTTTAACTGAGCAAGCAGGCAGGCCTGCCAGTAAAGAGTTGCAGTAGTCAACGTGTAAAATAACCAGAGCCTGGACCAGGAGCTGGGCCGTGTGATTAGTTAGGTAGGGTCTGATCTTTCTGATGTTGTAGAGAGCAAATCGGCAAGACCGGGCAACTGAGGCAACATGGTCCTTAAAAGTCAGCTGGTTGTCTACAATGACACCAAGATTCCTGGTAGAAGATGTGGGCACAAGCGTGATAGAGTCAAGCTGCACGCTTATCTGTGGCTGTAAGGAAGGATTGGCTGGACAGACTATGAGCTCGGTCTTGGACAGATTTGGCTGAAGGTGGCGACCCTTCATCCATGTAGAGATATTGGCAAGGCATGCTGATGAACAGATTGTTGTCTTCGAGGAACTGTGAGACCTGACTGAAGACAGCACGCTCCAATAGTTTAGACATGAATGGAAGCAGTGAGACCGGACAGTAGTTTTCAACCTGGGCTGGGTTGAGTGTGGGTTTCTTCAACAGCGGGGTAACCCGAGCTTGCTTGAAGGCAGAGGGACAGACACCAGATTTAAGAGAGGAGTTAATAATATGGGTTACTGCAGATTTGATTGTAGGTAGAATGCTCTGCGGGATGTTGGCAGGATCAAGAGGACAGGTTGTGGGTTTTAAATTGACTAGAAGTTTAGAGACTTCATCCTCATTTAGAGAGCGGAATGAGCAGAGTGAGGCACCAGTAGCTGGTTTAGTTAGGCTGAGTGGGTCTGGCTCAGTGAATTGGTTACTAATGGTGGCAATCTTTCAAGTGAAGTAGGAAGCAAACATTTCTGCAGTCAACAGTGAGAGGCGGAGCATGTGGTGAAGATAGAAGAGAGTTAAATGCCATGAACAGGTGTCTTGTGTTGGGAGCATTGCAGATCTTGTTCTGATAAAAGTCTATCTTGGCAGCCTTTAGGCTGGATGTGAAAGATACATGTTTTTGCCGGAACTCAGACAAGTCTGTTAAAGAACTTGATTACCTGATCTTCCAATGAAGAAGTATCTGAATTTAGAGCAGAAGGTAGCTCACTATCAGGAGGTCATCTATTCTTGAAAACTGCTGTAAGTCATCGATTCTTATTTCCAGTTGTTCAATTTTATTGTCCTTTTCTTGCATTACAGCCGTGAGTTGTTTAATTTCAACCAATGCTTCTTGTGGGGCTCTTATTTATTACATGTGACATAAAATCCGAAGATTTCTTTATCTCCTCCAAATCTTGAACCAATTTCTCTGTGGTCATTGTTGCAGCAAATGTAGTCCTTAAATGATACAAAATGTTTGGTGATGGTATCTGATTTCCAGCAGGTTGTAACTTCTGCTGAAAAAGTCCAAATATTTTACCAAAATTCAAGAAATGGTTGTAATCCACTAGCTCTGAGTAATTTGCCCTCTTTCTCTCATGAGCCTCCTCCATCTGGTCCTCCCACGGCACAGTTCGCTCCAAGAAAATTACTTGCTTGGTTGCTGCTGAGGTGAGGACAATGTCTGGCCTTGAAGTTGCCTTGTCTTGGATTTTATTAGAGACAGCGGACAGCTCAGTACTGGTGGATCTGCAGGCCATGTTGGTTCTTGCCACATACATTGCTCATCCGTCATTGTCACATTTTCCAACTTTTTCTGTCTTCCCCCAACACTCTTGATGTTCTCTCAATATTATCTCCGTACTCTCTATAGTCCTCCGCCAAGGCAGAGGTAATAAGTTGAGGTAATATTTTTTATGTCAGCTCTGGTCACAAAAGTTTAGATGTCTCTAAATCGGATCCAATTTTTTTCCCCTCGCACAAAAAACTTTGCTATTCTGCTCTTCATGGGTTGTCTTCTGACATGAAGGTGATATTGAATTGATGCCATAAGAGTCTTATTAAATGCTTCATTCTCCGATGACAATGCTGCTTCCAAAAGATTTCCTATTTTGTGAAATCTTTTTAAAAGGTCCTTCAGTGCAGCTTTGGCCACTTTTGGGAATTCCATTCTAGTCATTTCAAAGTCTTTACTGTCCATTTTAGCTTTTATCACAGTTAAAATCCTGTCTCTTACCTTGTCAATGTCAACAAATTTAATATTGCCATTGTTTTTACATTTTGCCAAAATCATACTTAGAAGTGTAATTGCAAAGACGTTGCTTAAATTGTTAGCCTCAAATGTTTCTTCAGGGTTTTCATCCTGTTGATCAGTGGAAATGGTAGTGTCTTCTGTCAAACTCTCCTCAATCTCTGTCACATTAGTTTGGTCATCAATCGCAGAGGACTCTGATCCAGGCTTAATTTCTTCAGGTGACATTATCTTATCTTGAAGAAAGTTTTCAATATCTGTGAGAGCGCCAAATACTTTGCTGTGGTCTTCCCCCAGCACTCTTGATGTTCTATCAATAATCTCTTGACGTTTTCTCAGTATTCTCTCAGTACTCTCTTGATAATCTTTAGATAATCTTGTCATAGTCTCACAGTGCTCTCTTGACATTCTTTGAGTATCCTCTTGATATTCACTCGATATTCTCTCTATGTTTTCTTGATATTTTCTCAATATTCTCTCGATGTTATCTTGATGTCCTGCTGATATTCTCTCCATGTTTTCTCTATCTGCTTTCAATATTTTTGCTGAATCGTTCATGTGTCCAAGTCGTCCAGAACTAGAGTCTTTGTGAAACATGCGGGGTATATACATCACCTTCTAGGCGCTATATGACGTTATAGAGGCCCCGCCCTGCCCCATGACACATTACCCCGCCCCTTCGTTCCGAAGTCGAATCCAATCGCCACAAGTCGTCCATTGTCGGCTTTTTCCGGACTTTCTGTCTGCCTAGTAGAATCTTTCTTCTTCTGCTGCTGCTGCTTTAACTGGATTAATTCGTTGCCTAATGAATTTGTTGGCGACAAGCACACCGGTGGATGTGGGTGACCCCGTTTGTTTATTTGTGTTTTTATTGGTTGTTCTGGTCCATAAAACTTGTATATCGGTGGCCAAAACTGACACTGGGGTTGCCCGATCCTACCTTTAAATTATTGTGTCGGGTATACGCTGCCAGAAAAGAGAGAGGAAAAAAACAGAAAAGAGGCGCAGCAAAAAAACAAACAAACAAACAAAAACAAAAAAAACTGCGTGATTTTTATAACAAAAAGAAAAAAGAAATAAAAGGAACCCTGCGGTGCCACCTGCTACACAAATAAAGAAAAGCCTGACACAGGCAGACGCTGCGAAAAATGCAGAAATGATGGACATGCCACAGTAGGACTCTTCATGAGCCATGTAAAATCGTGATGAACAAAGTAGAAAACTACCTCATCAACCTTAACAAAGTCAGCAGGAAGCTTTTGGATTTAGTCCTTTATTTATCAATGGTTTCGGCTGAGTAGGTTATTTTGGGCAAAACGTGTTTTCACCTGATCTCTCTCTCTATATCTATATATCTATATCTATCTATCTATATACTGATACTGATATAGCTAAGGCTATGGGCCATCAACCAGCGACCTTCTAACTGTAAGGCCGCAGTGCTAACCACCACACCACCGTGCAGCAACTTGCCCATTGTTTGCACATTTCTTCCCATAGCATTAGTACAGCATGGCCATAATTACTTTTTTTTCAGTCAATGTAACCAGACATGCTCCGTGGTAAACAAGTTGATCATTTTGACATTTATAGAACCTGAGGTACCCTAATTGGGAGACTTTGAGAACAAATGTTGCCAAACTGTGGTCCTTTCAGACCTGACTTGAACCATCTGTACTAAAACCTTTCGACTTTTGCCCTGCTATCAGTTATCAGAGGTGTATGCTTGTTTTTTTATTATTATTAAATGGTTAAATGTTTTTGAAGATAACTGGTGGTTTGTTCTCACAAAGATTGTTTCATCTCTCCAATGCATCATTCTTTCAACTTCATGCAAGCTCTCTGTAACACGTAAACACAACATTATTGAATCAATTCCTTTATTTTAGCAATCAATTTGTACAATTAGTATTCCTTTATGTTGCATTTCTGTTTTAATGAGATTTTAGCTTCTTTCTGTTCGCTAACAATTATTTTCTGCAAATGGTATCTTCAGAGTGAAATCCTCTCTCCCTAAACCAGGCGACCTCGGATGACCCAGGTATCTTGTAGAGTTAACACAGTTTAACAGTCAGTTCCCAAAAGTCAAATGTCCCACATTTTCATGTCGGTAAATCATGATTGATGTTTTATATCCAGAAAGGTGTTTCATTGCTGGAAGATTAGCAGTGGTAAAACAGTGCCTGGAGAGGATGTCAGGATTGGGTATAAACAGTGCTTAATTTGTAAAGCGGGAGGTCCCGGAATGCAGAGGGGGGTGGTTCCGGCGACTCAAAAGGGGGGCTCAAAGTAACGGAACACACACACACACACACACACACACACACGGCCAAGGTACTAACCCCTTTAAGTAAATCCAAACATCACTGTGTGCATAACAGGACAATATTTATTTTAATTTCCAAATGCTGGCCTGACAAAAAAGAAAAAACAAATAAAAACATGACCACCATATTAGCGTTTACTGGCCCGAAATGTAAAAAGAATGCGTTCCAGCTAGATCCGGCTCAAATTAAGCCCTGGGTATAAAAGGAGCATCCACCAAAGGTTCCTTCAGTTTATAACTAAATCTGTCAGACAATTCTCTGAGTAATCTGGAGACAAGCCTACCTGAGATGGACAAAAAGACAGTGCACACATGTTCTGTGGTCAGATGAGTCTATGTTTCAGCTGCTTTTCGGGAAAAAACTGATGACTAGTTGCACATGCCAAAGATAAAAATCCTTATAGAGGCTGTTGTCAGGGAAAGGTGCAAAAAGCATCATTTGTGATGTATCCAGTGGCCATTACATGTATGTAGTCGCTATATTTGACGGTACCATTGATACAGAGGTGTATATACTTAATTTAGGACTCATATGCCACCATCAAGGTCACATTTTGATATGATATGACATTTTATGAAACTGAATTAAACCATTCAGTTTAGTAAGGACTATGCAGAATCGGGCTGGATTGTCATAGCATGACAAAAACATGATGGTGGATTATATTGCATTCCACCTGCTTGTAAACAATAACCAGACATAAGCTAATCATGCTATTAAAGAAATATAGCCATGTTACTGAAAATTCACCATACTATGAATGTCACATAACTTAGATGTTTAAATGTCACTCAGGGGATCTACATGTGAACTTTTGCATGTGCAGAACCATCAGATGACCTGTGGTTGGCTTTATGGTCAGAGCTGCTCTCTCTCATGAAGTTTATGATGAGACTGACATGCCTCCACTCCCTACAAAACAAAAGACCTCTTCTACCCCTCTACATGGTAGGAAACAGGACTGGACAACCCAGACTGGGAAGGTTAACAACAGACCTCCAAAGCGCCTGAATGTGGAACTACAGAACAGATTTGCTCTGCTATCGGAGGACACGGGACTGTTACTGGACTGTTAAACACAGTGAGCTATCTGAAAGCAGCTGTTTTTATCAGTGAACCTGTGCCCCCCATCAGAAGAGGAGAAGAAAGATTCACTAGATTACTGGCAATAAATAATTGGCTTATTTCGGCATGTAATTACCACAAACTGCGTTTTTATTAATAATTTTTACATTTTCTGGGAACGCAGGCATCTTTTTAAGGCAAATGGATTAAATTTTAACAAGTCAGGGGAACTTTTCACCTAGAATCTTTTCCACTACCTGTGTCATCACTCTGTATTTGGTGCCAAGACTGAGATACAAGAAGAGTTATCTCATAAGATAGACCAAACAAATCCCAGTGGAAACACAGAGGAGGAGCTGCATTTGCCCCCACTCTGCCTCAAAATACAGAGACATTAGAGGAGACAAGAGAATGGATCTTTATTTGCCCCCAATCCCCTCAACAGTACCAAAATCCAGGATGATTATCCCGCATCGCCCCATCAAACCCCAACCAGGTCATCACACTCTCCATTTCCCCCATCTCCCCTAACCTGGAATTTACTTAAGAGATGATAGACTGGGTACATGCTGGACTCAGATCTACCCCCCAGGCCAATATGTTTCTGTCCCCCATAAACCCCCCACCAGAGCGGCTAAAGGGAGGGCACCCCGCCCAACCCACCCTTTACCACCATGCCAGCTTCATGTTTGGGATATATGATGTGTGGAGGGTCCAGGCTGGATAACGGCAGTCAAACTTTTTCCCAGTGCAGCTGGATCCTTGTGTAATAGAAGGTTCAAACATATCTGTACTGTTTTGGAACAGAAGCAGAAAAGTAGCTCGCTGCTTTCTAAAAGGTTTCCAAGTAGAGTAACAAGCCTGTGAGCCACAACGTGTCCCAAACATGGGTTAAACAATTCCAAACCAATTAAGTTGACTTAATTAAATGTTAGCTCATTAGCAGGAAATCATTTTTAATTAATGATCTTATCACTGAACACAACCTTGATTTTATGTTTTTAACCGAAACCTGGTTAAACCAAGATACCAGAGCAGCTGCTCGTATCGAATCAACCCCCCAACTTTAGTTTCATCAGTGAGGACTGAACAGAAGAGGAGGGGGGTTGCAGTTTTATTTAATGAATCATTTCAATGTAAGCAGTTATATTTAGGAAATTTTACCTCTTTTTAATACGTGGCTCTTCAGCTAAAAGCAAATTTCAGATCAATGTTTGCTGATATTTACCGCACACCCAGAATGCGCGCAGCATTTCATGATGAGTTCAGGGACCTGCTGCTTCAATCTGTGGAGACTTTGACTGTGTAATTGTTATTGGTGATTTTAACATCCATGTAGACCACCCTCAGGATAAGGGGACTAAAGACCTGAGTAACAGTCTGGACATCTTTGGGCTGACTCAGCATATAACCGAGCTCACACACACTCCAGATTTACGGATTTCCAAGGGTTTGGACTTTTCTAAAATTACTGTATGTAATGTGGGCCTATCCGATCATAACTGTGTTTTCTGTGAGAGTACGATTCCTGTTCCCACAAATGACTCAATGGAGGTGATCACAAAACGGTATACATTGATACCTCGAGATACGAGTGCGTTGACATACGAATTTTTAGAGATACGAGCAGTGATTCGACCAAATTTTTGCCTTGAGATACACACATCCGGGCCGACACCGCCGAACAAAGACACACAACAACAACGTGTGCTCTGTTTCCCCCGCCTCAGTTTCCTACGATCAGTTTTACCAATTGGATTGTTTTTAATTGTCTGAAATACGATTGAAAAGTGGAGTTCTGGCCTGTTTAACTGTTTCATTGTTCCTTGTTAACCTGTTGTTAATTTAGTTTTTCTCCAAATTCCTTTCTGCTTTCCTGCAACTTTGTTTGAGGTCTTTGATTTCTTCATTTCTCCACGGTGGGGTTAGTTTGGATCTTTTAGCTTTAAGTGGAGCTGCAGCATCAATGGCTGACTGCAGTTTTCCGTTAAAATCGTTTAAAAAAAGTCGATTTTCTAACATCAGGTCACGGGTGAAGCATTCTGTCCCTGAAGGAGCTGCTCAGTGTTGTTAAAAAGTCCTGCAAGGGATGGGACGAAAGCTTAGCCATCATTCTCTTCTCCGTCACCACCTCCACCGGATGGAGGTGGCATCCCAGGACAGAGCTGGTCTTCTTAACCAGTTTGTTCAGTCTCTTCCTGTCAGCAGTCCAGATGCTGCTGCCCCAGAAGACCCTGGCTGATGGCAGTCCCCTGAACTCCAAAAGACCTGAGTCTCCTTAGGAGATACAGCCTACTCTGTCCTTTCTCATACAGGACGTTAGTGTTGTCTGTCCACTCCAGTTTGTTGTTCAGGTGAACACCCAGGTACTTGGAAGATGTCACCCTCTCCATGTCCATTCCCTGGATCAGGGGCATTGCTAGGCATTAAAGCTCTACTGGGGCACAGGCCCCCTATCACATATCCCATGTCTCCCATACACACATATAGTTGAACTCATTCTGAACAGTTTGTTGGATTTTTGAGCATTAAAGTGTACTGCCTATTTTTCAATTCCACAAAGTGGTCAATCACTGGACTGTGACTCAGCTTTAAGAAAATCAAGAAGAGTTGTGTCTTGTTTGAATGTTCATCTGCTTCAATTCAGCTGTGAAGTTTAAAGTGACTGGGTTACCTGGTTAAGAAAATATTGTTTTTTTTCCTCTCAAGAAATGATTAAAATCTTAATTAAAATTTGAAGCAAATCTATTGACGCTCCACGCACCCAGAATGCGTCAATTTACGCAGTTCAGATAGAGGCAGACAGGAAATCAGACACGGGAGCAGTGAAAAAGCTTCTGGTATTTACATTATGTGTCAGGAGGTCTCCGGGTTTTTTTTGTCATCATAGACAACGAGATGTTTATCCTCAGAACATCAAGTCAGAACAAAACCGTGGAGCAAGCGTAAGGTGGCGCATACACTTCCGGTATAAAGGAGAGTTTACGAGACCTCAAACTGCGCTACAAGAGATTTGTACATTTAAGAAGGAGGGCGTTCGTTTTTTGTGTCTGCAGCCTGTTTGTGGCTGAGTGGAGGGCATCACGGGCCGCATCAGCGTTGGCCGAGGGGGGAACATATGTTGCTATCGCGATGACATGCGAGAATTCCCTCGGCAGGTTAGCAGGTCTCATGCTAACGGCTAACAGTTCAATGTCCTTATTGCAGAGTTTTTCTTTAATAGTGATGTGCCCAGAGTTACAGCATCTATTATTTACAAATACTGCCACCTCCACCTTTCTCTTACCGCTCTCCTTTCTCCTGTCTGCCCGTATGATCTGGAAGCCGTCCAACGCGATGTTAGTGTCCGGTGTTAGCGCAGTTCGCCATGTCTCTGTAAACAGTATGATGCTACACTCTTGGTAATCCCTCTGGTTCCTGGTCAGCACCGCTAACTAGTCCATCTTATTAAGAAGAGAGCTTACATTCCCCATGATGATCGACGGGAGAACCGTTCTATAAACTCTCTTCCTAGTGCAGCGCTCGGCCCACACACGATATCCCCGTCTCCTTAGCTCACGGGGAATGTTGGGTCTCTCTCCAGGTACTAGCGCCTTCATGCTACCGAGGGTAACAGCTGATCTCTGGTAGTGGCGGGTGCCAAAATCAGTAGAAGAACCAGCACAAACTCAACGGGTTTGGTGTCCATAGTGTAGGCTAAGTTACAGAGTAAGTCACGAAACTTAATAAACAAAAAGTTAATTTAAACTCAAAGCTCAAAGGTTAGCATGAGCTGCTGCAAAAGGATGCCACTCCTGGAAGTTGCCCGGATAATGGATGGATGTGACTGGGGGTATTTGTAATGCCTATTGGTGATAATTATGATAAGCAGGACAGATGGGTTTGACAGGGATGTGTTCTGGCTGTGGTACAGTCAGTCTGAATTATTTGCAGGAGTGGAGTTTGAGTTGAATGTTAATGGAGAACATTTGAGATCCTGTTTGGTTTGGGTGTATGCCACCTGATTTAAAGTGGTATGGTCTGTGTAAGGTTGTGAAATTGTCCACATATGGTGTGTTAATGGAGTTGCAGTATCCTTTAAGCAAGATATGGAGCTGTTGCAGTTGACTGAATTTGATGTCTGCATAACAGGGGCAAGGCAGTGGGCCGGAGATAATGTTTTTTTTAACTGTTTGGTGCTGTTGATGTGGTGGATGAAGTCTTTTTTAATTCAAAGTCAGCTTTATTGTCAATTTCTTCCCATGCACAAGACATACAAAGAAATCGAAATTACGTTTTCCACTGTCCCACTGTAAAGAACGGACAGGACATTTCAACACTGAAGAAACCATTAAAAATAATAAGTGCACAAGCACAACAAGTATCTGACATAACACAGTGATAAAGTGCAAAGATTTAAGGTGTGAACTGATCCTAAGGCTAACTGTAACAAAAACAATAAGGTGTTCACAGTTCGATTTGAAAGTTGTATGTAAAAGTTGTAGTACTACAGTATGTACAAGCAAAGAGTTGTATGTATACGTTATGGTTAGTAGTGCAAAGGCAGTCAGTAATGGTCTCTGACTGTTGCAATTTTAGGTTGTTTGTTACCTGCGTGCACTATAGTAGTAGAAAGAGAAGGGTAGCTATGTATGGCGGAGTTGGCAAGGTCACTAAAAAGTGAACATGGGTGACACAAGGTGCGGGACCTGTTGACACGAACAAGTTTGACCACAGAGCATCCATCAACGGACTGACTGCTTGAGCCGGTCTCGGCTGATGGAACACTCAAATCCCACAGCGACGGCTGCAGGAGAGGAGTTGGTTGTCCCCAGGGTGGAGACCCTGTTGGTGGAGGTTCCTGCAGCAACAACCACAGGGGGGGAAAGCTGTGGTCCCACCCCCTGAAGGAGCATACTCAAGGCCAGAACAGCGCTGAGTCTGGCGTGTCCACTCACAGTGTCTCTCAGGAGCTGCAAATGCTTTGCTGAGGATGACCTTCAGGATGTGCGTCAGGACTCTCTTGATGCGAGCCCTAACAGAAGCAATTTATTTCATTTTACCTTTATTTTACCAGGCAGATGCTTTAGAGCCAATTTTCTCTTTAATGAGCATGGTCTTGCGTGGCTCAGCAAGGTAGAGTGGTCGTCTTGTAACCCGAGGGTTGCCGGTTCGCTCCTAAGCCAAGTCGAGTTTATGTCGAGGTGTCCTTGGGCAAGACAATGAACCCCTAATTGCTCCTGATGGGTCGTGGCGAGCGTCTTGCATGGCAGCTTCTCCCATCAGTGTGTGAATGTCATGTATAATGTAAAAGCGCTTTGGATAAAAAACTTAAAAAACTGAGCGTAGCAAAGCCAACTACAGGCGGCCTCTGCGGCGCTAAAAGGAAACGCTGCGCACTTCAATTTTCAGATTTCTCACAGCGTGTGCATCTGTTTCCTTTATAAAGCAGAATCACGTAAGGGAACGCCTTCCCACGCCCACATGGTGGCTCTACATGGTCAGGTGGACGCCTGGAATACATATTCATCACATTATTTCCATGATGGCTCGGGAGGGAAAAAGAGGGAAGAAGTGGAATATTTGGGGTGTGAGACAGAGATCCTGATGGAGCACGTTGGAAAAGGTAAAAATGTGTAACTGGTGGGCGCGGCGTGGACATTACTGGTGTCAGAAAGGCAGAATAGTGGCAGCAGGTGGAGATGCTGTCATCGCAGTACGCAGAGGCATCGGAACGTGCAGCTGGATATCTCAGTCGGTAGAACATCTGCCTGTCATGCAGGAGATGGAAGTACGAATCCCACAGGGGGGAACAGTAAACCTTCCAGTTGGGGCCTTAGGCAAGACGCTACAGCCGTAGCTGGAGAAAAGCGTACTTGCTGGTATGTTAACCAAGAGGACGCACTGTTTCACTGCCTGCAAGCAGGTGATGCACCGTGTCGCTCATAACTGTCAAATTTTGCTTCGGTCTTTACCCAGTAAATCAGATTTCTTAGACTCATTGGTCTGCAGTGATGGACTACAACTAAACTATTTGGCTACGCTAGTATTAAAGTAATGAGATGGAGAGGAATGTTGAGTGGACATTTTCCCTTGTTTCTTCTTTCCCTATGCTGGTTGTTGTCGTAGCCAATGCCTAACTAGCAAGAATTATAGAATAAATTCAAGACTGGCAGATAAAAAACCTTCATCAGTAACTGTGGGCCTTTGCCCCCACGTCACAAGTCCACATATCCATTCTGCTGTCAGTATCGTCACATGGCAGCAGATACAAGGCTGCCAGCCCAACCACAAGCATGGTGGCGCCACAAGATGGCGCAACACACAGAACGGCCTGTAGACACAGACACTGCAGAACATCCCAGCCCTTAGTCTCAGATTGCCTGGCTGGAAGAAAAAAACTCTCTGAACTGATTCCTGTAGCATCCAGCTCCTACAGGAACCAGGATCAAACCCCGGAAGAAGTGTTGGGTCTGGTTTTTACCGGTGCTGGACCACCTCCAGGTCCTCCAGTTTTTCCGGGATCTCCATGCTGTTGATCCACTGCTCCTTCTCATGGATCCACAGCTCGCAGGCGCTGGCTTCGCTCAACATTTTGTAGAGGGCCAGAGCATCCTGCAGCGCCTGCTTCCGCAGTCGGGTCAGCTCAGCCACCTCCTTGTAACGTTCCTCAATCCCCACCAGCTGGTTCTGGACCTGCCAACACAGAGACTTAGAGCTGTGAGATTAGACCTCCCAACCAGGAGATTTGAGACATGCAATCTACAGTGGTGGTTAGTGTTGTTGGAGTCCTACCTCCTCAGAGTTGGCCTTCTCAGGCGGCAGCGTTCTGGACTGTTCGTGCAGAGCGTCGATGACGGGTCGGTAGCTGCCGATCTCTTCTGCAACATCTTTGTGTTTCTTCACCAGAGCCTGCGTGGAGAACTCGTCGTGGCCGACATCCACGCTGGACACAATCCGCAGAATGTCTAGCATCCATGTGTCAATATCATCTGCATCAGCCTGCACAAAGATGGAAAAGAGCCGACAGGATTTCACACATCCCACCAAATGTTTTCTAGACTTCCAGGAAACAGGATTTTAGATGCTGGATAACCAGAAAGAAGTGCAGTGTGTGACATTTTGAGCAGCGAGTGGAAAGTGAGGGTCGTTTTGAAAGAACCTGGAACTGGTGCTGGTTGCAGGCCTCCTGCAGACGAGCTTTCCGTACGACAGAAAGATGCTCCAGAGCCGCCCACTGCTCCTGCAGCACAGAGAGGAAAAGAAGGTAAGCAGGACTCTGATTGTTCTGTTTCTGACCTCATTCCTGTCTTGGCATACCTGGATGTCCTGGATTCGCTCTTTGATCTTGTCAGCTCCGAAGTGGTTGTCGGCCACCAGCTCTTCTCCTTGTTTGATGGTCTGCTGCAGGTGGGCGGCTCGCCCACTCATCTCATCCTCAAAAGCTTTGTGTTGACTCAGAAGCCGCAAGGCGCCGGTCAGATCCTTCCCATAATCCTCGGAGGAGAGGATCTGCTCCTTCTCCCTGATCCAGCCCTCCTAGGAGCCACAAACAGACTTCAGATTAGTCGGAGTCCTCAGTGACACGCTGCCATGTTCCGGTGTCACGACTGCATCTTTAAGTGGCGTGTCTTTTCTAAATGTTTCTGAAATCTCTACCTCAAGTCTCACCATCGTTTTAACCATTTACTGCTGATCTCTGGGGGAGGTTACGTTGGTTTAAGGACTGCAGAGGAAACGTCTCGGGGTCAGTGTGACGTTTTAAACCTTTAACACCATGCTGTATTTCATCTAACCAAAGCTCAGCTGCTGCCTTCATTGTACTGGTGTCTTAAATCACACCTGAAAACACATTTATGTGCAGGGATGGTGATGATGATGAATTTCCTGTTGATGTCTGTTTGTATTTTTCTGATCATGTGCAGAATGTTTGGTTGATTCATATCCTGCAGCCCAAATCACCTGTTCTTCCCAGGATAAAGGAGCTGATCTTTCCCTGACATCTTTCCACCCGAGCACATAAAAATACAGATGCATCGTAAAGATGTGGAATTAGAAGCGAGATGCTGACTAAGCCGAGGGTCGGCTTTAACGTCTCTGCCTGTAGGATAAAAATGAGGAGAACCTCTTCAGCCATTTCCCAGAAGAACTTCCAGAGGCGGCGGGACTCCTCGAGGCGTGCTCGCCGCTCCGCCGCCAGCTGGCTCAGCTCCTGGTAGCAGAACTCCAGGTGAGCAACCCGGTCTTTGACAATCTGAGGATCACAGGGCTTATAACCTGAGGAAGAGGAGGAGGATGAATAGAACTTCATTATGAGTGAAAACGAGCTAAACTAAATAAGAGCAATGAACTGTGACATACTATCCATGTCGTTGGCGAACTTTTGCGCGTTGCTGTTGACCATGCAAACCCGGTCGGTCTGGATGCCAATGTCAGCCTCCACCAGGGCGTGTTTCTGCAGCAGGTCCTCCACCCCCAGCAGGTGCTTCCCATAATCCTGAGACAGCAGCAGCATCTGCAGGAGGACATCAGGATCACATCTCCTGGACATGAAAATGTTCCCACGTTGCTGGAAACTTTAATAGAGCTTCTTCAGAAGTTAAGAAAAAGTTTTTCTAAAAGAGAGTTTTTAATGCTGCCAGTATGTTACCTGCATGGCTGATCACATGATGGATCAGCTGTTTTGGCTTCTCCACAATAAACATGTCTACGAGAGAAAAAGCAGACCTCCTGCAGATGTCTTTTTGCTTCAGGGTTAGTTTCCTGTCTGTGACCACAGCTCTGTTCATTACAGCCATGTGGATCAAAGACTACAGCGCCCCCTGCTGACCCCAAACCAGCTAATGGAGAGGAGAATTTTCCATAACATGAGCAGGACCGGTTCCTGGTGCCAGTGAATCTGATGCTGATTCATCCAAACCTATTTTCTCTAAATAAACTGAAACAAGACAGAAAACTGCACATGCTCACTGGAGGTGATTCCTGATTGGTCATAATAAATCAGCTGGTAGCCAATGGCTGCACAGAGTCTGACATTTAGAGTTCAGGTGCTTCAGACGGAAAAATATATTCATACTGTATGGATCCAGCTACTTTCAGATTAAAAACGAGCTGCAACAAGATGAGATTTCATCACTAAAAAAATGTTCTGTTTACACAGAAAACTTTGGACAAAAAACAAGTGACATTTTTTTTCAGCTGTAAAGGAGCATAAATCAAGTTTTTTCTTAGTATGTGAATTATAAAAGATGATCCAAGCTGTGACTCATTCATTGTACTTCTTTCATTTGTTTCTCAGTTTTTATACTTTAAACATGGACGTCAAAACACATCATTAGATTAAAGTGAAGCTCCGCCCCCTACATGCTGCGTAATTCCTCCCACAGCGAATTTGGAAAAATGCTTAAAACTGCAATGGTTGGGGCGGGAGGTGTGGGCCTATCAGGGGGTGGAGAGTGGGCGGGACGAGATACAAAGGCAGAAATGATTGACAGACAGCAGAAACACTAGATTCACCAAGCAGTGATTCACAGAGCGTCTTTGAGGTGGAAGACTTTCCCTCCTGAACCTCCTCAGTTCAACCTGAACCAGGTGGTCCGGCAGGTCTGGAAAGCTGGAGACTTTTAGCAGGTTGTGGCAGCTGCAGGGAGTTGCTGCTGCTACAATCTGAGCTGCTGTCAGGTGAGTATCCGCAGGTAAAGAATAAAGTCCGGTGTTACTTTTACACCCTCAGAACCACAAATCTGTCCTATTGCAAGAAGATTTTAGCAGAAACTCGGTCGAAGAACAGAAGTCTGAAACTAGCAGATGTACACCAGATAAGCTCACATCCCTTCATTTGCGTTGGTGGGCGTGGCTTTACATGCCTGCAAGGCGAGGCCCCGCCTACCTTCATCTGGAGGGAGGGGCTGTGGGGTTTTTAAACTTTACTCTGTGTAACATAGAAAAGCACCAGTAAGGCTCAACATTACCAAAACCATAACCTGGTTTTACCCTGTAGGGGGCTCTATGAGCCATTTTTACCCACAAAATCACGTTTTTAAAATAAATTTTTAAAAAAACACACATTTTTTCAACAGTATATGTAGTTTTCATCACAATTTAGCAAAACTGTGTTGTTTACAGCAAAAAACAACAACACATTTTTGGGTGCACTAGCCCTTTAAACACTTAAAAGTTAAAATCAGAAAAGATTCAGATTAACTACTGACAACAGCTTCCTAATTAAAGAATAACAGTGTTCATTCCTGATTGGCTGCCTCGTCCATCCTACCTTCATCTCGTCCATCCAGTCCATGATGTAGAGCATCTCCTGGAAGACCCTCTGCAGGTTCAGGTTCTGCTCCAGCCTATGCCGCCGGGCCTTCAGCAGCTCCAGCAAGTACTCCCACAGTCGGATCACGTTGTCTTTCCTGGCTGTAACGCGCTTGATGTCATGGTAACTCTCCGCCTCCAGCTCCTTTGCCACGGCAACCACCACCTGCACCATTGAAAGGAGAAGGTTTCTGATTGGCCAGCTGAAGAAGGCGTCAGCTGGTTCCATCAACATTTACAGGATGTTATCATACTTTGATAACCTCTGATCAGGGTTTAATTTGGTCATAGTTCAAATCAAAAACCAATAATCACTGTTCAATGTTATCAGATAATACACACTGATCATAACCACTGATCAGGCATCTGTTTAAAAAGACCTGCAGAAAACTGACCTGAACTCGCTCCTCATAGGCTGCAATGTCAGTTTCTATGGCTTCGTGCTTCTTTGTAGCTGCTTCCACGGCCTGAAGGTCAAATCCGAAGTTATCCTGAAGGGAGAGGAAACAGGATGGATAACAGAAAACAAGTATGGAAAACAGGAAACAAGAAGGGATATCAGGAAAAAAGGATGGATAACAGGAAATGAGGATGGATAACAGGAAACAAAGAGAGATAACAGGAAATGAGGATGGATAACAGGAAACAAGGAGAGATAACAGGAAACGAGGATGGATAACAGGAAACAAGGAGAGATAACAGGAAACGAGGATGGATAACAGGAAACAAGGAG
>JBAMHW010000018.1:31661692-31674667 GCA_037177495.1 Rhadinocentrus ornatus | reverse complement strand
GCTGAAGATCACGGCCCGATGAAGCCAACAGAACCACATCATCCGCAAAGAGCAGAGACCCAATCCTGAGGCCACCAGACCGGATCCCCTCAATGCTTCAGCTGCGCCTAGGTCGTACAGGGAATGGACAGCTCTTTCAAGGGAATCCGGCACTCCATACTCCTGGAATCCCCCTCCAGCAGCCCCCAGGGGACACGGTTGAATGCCTTCTCTAAGTCCACAAAGCACATGTAGACTGGTTGAGCAAACCCCCATGCCCGCTGCAAGACCCTGAAGAGGTTGTAGAGCTGGTGCACCGTTCCACGGCCAGGACAAAAACTGCACTGCTCCTCCTCAATCCGAGGTTCGACTATCCGACGGACCCTCCTCTCCAGCACCCCTGAATAGACCTTCCCAGGGAGGCTGAGGAGTGTGACCCCCCTGTATTTGGAGCACACCCTCCGGTCCTCGTTTTTGAAGAGGGTTGGCCTTGTTCCCAGCACAGTGCAGTCACTGCCCCTCAATTTTAATTGCAAACAGTCCGGAGTGGGGAGGGTGAGGGCAATAGGGACCTGTCACACCCCTGGGTCATGCCTGGGTCAGATTTAATTTTATTTTGAAAACTTCTGGCCGTGCTTCGCCACGTTGCTCTTGGTGACCATCTGCTTTTTGCATTGTTCTTTTCCTTTCCTGTATATGCTTGTATCAAGGTCTTTTTTCATTCCCAGATGTTGTGTTTATAATAGGGCTTTCAGAAAAACGCATTAACGACTAATTTATAGTAACTCATTTATGTAATTAATTGCATTCATATTTTTAATGTAATTAAAACGTTCTCCAAAAGACAAGTCCAAAACATCAGTCATTTGTCCGTTATGACGGCGGTTTCTGGAGGAGGAGTCTAGAGATGAGCCGGCTGGCTCTATGGATGGACTGAGAATACAAAGAACATTGATAAAAAGAACACATGGGTGTCTCCCCCGTGGACTATGGCCCAGACCAGAGTCCAGACCTGATCCTAACTGAGATCCTGTGAAGGGACCTTCAGTTGCTGCAAGGAGCAAAATTCCTCCACAACCATGGAAAAGACGCCATTCAGGGAACGATGACTGCAGCTTCCTGTTGAAGGTGGAGCTTCTTGAAGGGAAAGCAGTTTGATGTGGTTCTGACTTCTGGTTTCTGTTCAGTAAATAATGAGTGAGTCTGATGTGTCGGGATGAAGGTTGGAGCTTCTGAATTTTCGGACCAGGGGCCTCATTTCCAAAGAAGGTGTAGGTAAACCTGGCCTATGCCAGTTCTAGTCAGCTTCTGGGATTAATAAAAAACAGGCTTGGTTGGAGAACGTCCCTACCTTCGCATATACTCTGACCCTGCCATACGTACAAAATCTGCAGAAACGGGAAGCTGGTTGACAGGTCTGGGATCTCACAGCCAACCCTAACCTTCAGATGTGTTAAGACGGCATCATTGGTTCGTCCCAACGTTACATGAACGTCCTCCACTGGAGGAGAACAGGAAACACAACGATGCAGTTTGCATCAACGTCCGGTTTCCCCGATGGAGTCTGGTGATGCAGTAAAGCTGCAGAAAGAACCAGGTGGAAACAAAATGAAAGAAAATAGTAATCCCATTAAACCTGCTATCATTAACCAAATCATTTTGAGGACGTCCAAATCATATGTGGTTCAACATGTGGCTCATGGGTCTGGGTCAACTGTATCCTCTGCAGGATCTGCTCGGTGTTCTGTTGTTGGAAACAAGGCTTCAGGCGGCCGAAGAAAGTACTGGAACCGTTCTAAGTTCTGGTGCCTGCAGACGTCTTTCTGAAGAAGTCGTCACATCATGTAGCAGCCAGTAAAAGAACAGGTGGAAAGTAGCTTCAGTCCTTTATTCTAAGACCCAACAGCGTAGGACTAGACTGGAGGCTGAAGGTCTAGAAGTGATGCAACATTTAGGAAACACGTAGAGGAGGTTGTTTTTTTTCCCACAAAGCTATTTTAGTGTCCCATCTTTGGCCACACCCTCTCCACCCACGGCTGCAGCACCCCCACCCAGCTGAAGCACCCAGCAACTAGAAAGAAATATTATTTAACACTAAACTGCTACCAATCTCAGATGTATCTGTACATGTTAATTTTCTAGATGAAAACAAAGGAATAAATGAGATGCATCCTCTCTGGCGAGTCTTCCCTCTGACACGGCGTTGGCAGCATCTCCACCTGCTGCCCTCCTCCACCTTTTTGACCCTGGTGATGACCACGCCGTCCCCACCAGATAAAACCTGTTCTAGTTTTTCATCATAGTCTATCAGGATCTCTGTATCACACCCAGATATATCCTACTACTTCCCTCTTTTTCCCTCCCAAGCCATTATGGAAACGATGTGAGGAATATGTATTACAGGCGTCCATCTGACCATTTATAGCCACCATGTGGGCGTGGGAAGGCGTTCCCTCACGTGTACCAAATTTAGTTGATTGAGTTGATTCTGATTTATAAAGGAAACAGGCGTGGGATGTGCGGATGCACGCCTGTTTTCCCTACGTACACCACCTGTAGTAATAATAATAATAATACATTTTATGTTAAAGTGCCTTTTAAGACCCCCAAGAACACTTTACAACATTAAAACAATAACATATAAAAAACGCGACCCCTAATGGGAACAAGCGGTACAGAAAATGACTGACTGAATGACATATAAAAAACGCAATCAGGAATAAAAACAACAACAGAGAAAGACACAGAAATGGATGAACAGCAGAGTAAATTTGCAGGTTAGTGGTTACAATGAGTCAGCGGTTTTCAACAGATGAGTTTTGAGTCTGGATTTGAAAATGGCAAGAGTTTCAGAGCTCCTGATGTCTGGTGGCAGAGAGGTCCAGAGCTGGGTAGCAGAGCGACTTAAGGCTCGGCTCCCCATGGTGCTGAGGTGGGCAGAGGGCACAGTCAGATGTATGGAGGAGTAGGATCTAAGGGAGCGGGATGAGGTAGGGATGTGGATGGTATCAGACAGATATGGACGGGTACGGTTATGGATGGGCTTGAAGGTATAGAGGAGAAGTTTAAACTGGATACGCTGGGAGCCAGTAGAGTTGCTGTAGGATGGGGGTTTTGTGGTAATATGAGGTGGTTTTAGTGACGATCCAGGCAGCTGAGTTCTAGACCAGTGGAAGCTTATGGAGGATCTTTTGAGGAAGGCCAAACAGGAGAGAGTTGCAGTAATCAATATGGGACGTAACAAGCCTTTGAACAAGGATAGCGGCAGCATGGGGGGTGAGGGAGGGGCGGAGTCCATTGATGGTTTGTAGATGGAAATATGCAGACGGGGTAACATTGATGTAAGATTGAAATGACAATGTACTGTCGAGGATGACATCCAGACTCTTAACCTGAGGGGAAGGGGAGACTATGGAGTCGGCAATGGTCACAAAGAAACTGTAAACTTTGGATTACATGGATTTTTTTTTACCAATCAGAAGAATATCTGTTTTGTTACTGTTGAGTTTCAGGAAGTTAGAAGTGAACCAAGTTTTTATTTCAGATAAACAGGAGGTGAGGGAGGAGGGTGGGAGTGTGGAGTTGGGCTTGGATGAGAGGTAGAGCTGGGTGTCATCCGCAAAACAGTGAAAATTAATGTTAAATTTGCGGAAGATATGGCCAAGGGGAAGGAGGTACGTAATGAAGAGAAGGGGCCCCAGGACAGAGCCCTGGGGCACACCTGTAGTGTCTAGGGAGGGGTTGGATATGAATGATTTTAACTGTATAAACTGAGTGCGGCCAGAGAGATATGAGTTAAACCAGTCAAGGGGAGTGTTACCGATGAAGGAGAGACTACTGAGGAGAATGGGGGGAGAGATTGTATCAAAGGCCGCACTCAGTTAAAGAAAAATGAGAATGGAGAGTAAACCAGAGCCAGCTGCAATGAGGAGGTCATTTGTAATTTTTATGAGGTCCATTTCTGTTCTGTGATGGGGGCAAAAACCAGACAGGAAGGGTTCGTAGAGGTTGTTTTGAGACAGGTGAGTGGAGCTGAGTGACAACTATTCTTTCTATCATTTTGATGAGATGAATGGTAAGTGAGAGATGGGACGGACGTTGTTTAGATCTGCACCAGTCTTTTTCAGTAAAGGAGTGACGGATGCAGTTTTGAACGATGATGGCACAATACCAGAGGTGAGTGACGAGTGAATAAAGGTGGTTATGAGGGGAAGCAGTGGGAAGAGGCAAGATTTGATCAAGGATGTAGGGAGGGGATAAAGGTAACAGGTGCTGGGCTTTGATTTACGGATGAGGTCAGAGATTTCAGAAGCACTGGGAAGTTGAAAGCTAGAACAAGGCTGGCAGTGGCAGGGAGGTTCAGGAAGGGAGGGAGGTGTTAAATTCAAACGTAGTTACTGGTGAATATTGTGAATTTTCTCTGTGACAAAGAGGAGGAAATGGAGTTACATGTGGCAGTTGAGAACAGGTTGGGGAGGGGGGTTATTTAGTAGTGAAAACTGTTTTAGTGTTTTCTTCATATGAGATAATCAGGCTGGAACAATAGTGTGATTTGATTTGAGAAATGTTGTATTTGTAATGTAATAAATGATTTCTGGACATTTCTTATGAACCATGACACCAGTTCTCTTATGGAGTCCCTTAAGTTGACGACCTTTTGCTTTCATTGTCCGAAGTTCAGGGGTTTGCCAGGGGGCAGGTGAGGAGAAGGAACCAGCCCGTGTTTTCACTGGGGCAAGGTTATGGAGAATGCTGTTTAAACTGTTGTAGTGAGCTACAACGTCATCCGGATTGGAAAGATCATCTGGAAGCGGAAGATTTTCAATTCTGAAGCGGAGAGCATCTACATCAATGTCATTTACAGCGCGATATGTGATGAGACGTGGTGACTTGATTGCAGAGAGAGAGTGTGAGGAAATGATGGGTTACATGAAGTTTAACAGCTTTGTAGTTAGACGGGTGAGACCAGAGCAGCAGATTAAATCAAGAGTATGACCTTCTGTGTGAGTCTGTGTATTGACAGAAACCAAAACTTTCCAAACAAGATGAAAAGCCTTTGGTGAGAAGGTTAGTATTGTCCATGTGTAAATCAAAGTCCCTAAGCAATATTTTGTTTGGTGAGAGGGTGGATAGATGGATGAGCAGGGAGGAAAACTCGTGCATGTGGCTTAGGAGGGCGGTAAACTGTAGCAATGATGGTAGGAGAGGGTCCAAGTAGTTTGGATACAGTACATTCAAAGGAACTGTTAGTGGGGACACATACTGCGAGACCTCCTCCCTGGCCATTGCCATGGTGATGGCAGATGTAAACAAAGCCCCGAGGGGTAGATTCATTTAGCTGAGAAAAGTCATTGGGCTGTTGCCATGTTTCAGTCAAGCATAGAACATCAAAGTTAGTCTGTGAGAAGATAATCCTTGCTCTTAAAGTGAGCAGATGTTGACGGTCGTGTTAGCATGTCTGAGAGCAGGTTAGCCGACCGGGCTAGGCTGGCTAATGTTTGACGATCAACACACCGGCCACAGTTTTGGTGAGGACCACGATTAGTGGACCAGAAGGATTCTATTGATTTAGAGTTAGCGTGAGAGAAATTCCTGTGGGACCCATTATGGATGCATCTACGGCGAGTAGGAAAGGCGATGTCCAGGTGATGATGGAGCACTGGCGGTGGAGGTTCAGACAGGCACCAGCGAAGCTCAGCAGCTGTATATCGAAACAAGCCTGACACAGGATGCTGGCAGAGCGAGAAAAAAACGTCCACATAAGAGCAAAAAAAAAACACTGAAGTGACACCTGGCTCGTCGCTTATCCAGAGAAATGTAGCTTATCCACAAATGAAAAGATTGTTCCCAGACAGCATTAATGTAAAGCAACATAGTCCTTTCAAACCATAAAAGCATACAAACTTTAAAAGTAAAAAGTATCGGAGAACAGCAGCAGCAAGTCGCGCCAGCGTTCACTCAACCGGAAAAAAGTATTCTGCCTTGCTACGCTCAGGTTTTTGGTGAGAACCAGGTGAGATTTTAGTTTCCTGAAATGTAAAACCTTTGAAAAAAGGCATATTCCACCACAAAACTCTGACCAGCACTTTCCTTAATTTTTATCCGCTTCACAATGAATTTGAAATGTTCAAGACAGCAGGAAAATGATTGTGTTGTCTGAGATGGAAACAGCCACGCTGGCAGATTCCATCTAATGCCTCTGGAGCCATTCTGGCTTCATGTCAACCCCTTTCTCAATGACTCCTTTCACAACACTTCCATTTTTTCCCAGTTTTTTGTTTTGATTTGCCATTTTTCATATCTTCACTTCCTCTTGTTTGAGCATCTGTAAAGCTGCGTGTTGGTGAATGAAAGTTGAAACAGAAGAAAGGCTGGCTTTTCTCTGTGTGTGTTTGACAGGCGGAGAAAAGGCCGGATGACAGCAGAGAGGGAGGTTGAGGGTTGAAGTGGCTGGACCGACGGGCCAGAGGAAGAAGAAGGAGGTAGGAGGAGAACAAAGGTTGGCTGTCAGCGCCGGAAGTCACAAGGCAAAGAGGGGTGGGTGAGCTTTAAGCCAGATTAAATGTCTCTGCGCGTGATGAGAATGCAGACAGGGATGTATCCCCGTTACCACGGTGATGGCAGACATCAGTATACAGTCCAACAAACGGAAGTTGAATTCCATGGGATATGAAGTTGGTTTTGTTAAACCTTTTATTCCTTGTGATTTCAGGCTGAGAAACAGGCTGGGACTAGATTTAAACCACCTTGTAATGCAAACTCACAGGGATCTTTTTTCACAGTCATGGTGGGAAATAACCCTGGACTAAGTCTGGTCCTGGATTAACATCAAACCTGACCTTATTGTCCTCTTGGGGAAATTGGTCTTGGACTCAAAGGGCTGTACATCACAATAGGGCTGGGTGATATATCGGATTTACGCGATGTATCCCGAAAAATTTTATGAGCAATAAATAAAATGTCTATATCACAGACATTAAGTACAAACTCACAAATGTAATTTTCTTCATAGTTTAGCTTCTCTCAGTCACAGCAGACAGACGGTTCACCCCCCCTCCAGAAATCTCCCCTGCACCGGGGCGCGTTGTTGTTTCAGGGGAAAGCTAGCTAGCTAGGTAGCTAAATACGCTCTTTACTGTATACTGCTGGTCATGAGGGACTAATCCCAGCCGGGACATGAGCGCCTGTCATGGAGGACAGTAGGAGGTGCTCCAACCATTAACATCTTGAGGTTTTATCTATAAAATAAAGTTTTATTACTTCAGTTTTTAGGTTGACAGCAACTTGTCTTCATTAAGTCTTAAACTTGGTCGAAACCTGGGAAACAGAGCTGGGTGAAAGAAGTTTCAAACTTTTCTCTGCTACAGTCATTCAAACTTCTGCTATGATGAAGAAAAACGGTGACTCACCAGCCTCTCTCCAGAGAGGACCTCCAGCAGCTTGATGAGCATGCGCCCGTCCCTCAGGTCCATGTAGAGGTCTGTGATTCGACAGGAAACCCTGGACAGGTGGGAGTTCACCCACTTAGTAAAGGTCTTCTTCTGCACCGCCTCACGCTCATCTGGACCAAAGACAGAGAGAGACAGATGATGATTGGTGAAGGGAAAAAAACAGAGGACTCAGTAAAGATCTGAAACAGTCAGCAGCCTTATCCAACTGATCTCAGCAGGTGTGTTTGGATCTGGGCGGGTTCTTTCGTTTTGTTCATCTCTGTAATACTTTTACACTAGTTTTGTTCTATCACCTTTACTGCTATAGGTGCTCGTCATAAAATTAGAAAATCACGAAAAAGTTGATTTATTTCAGTAATTCTATTCACAAGGTGAAACTTGTATAATTTAGACATTCATTCCTCACAGACTGACATATTTCAAATGTTTATTTCTTTAATACTGATACGATGATAATAACAACTAATGAAAACTCCAAACTCAGTATACCAGAAATTTAGATTATTACTGAAGACCGATATAATAACAGGATTTCCAGAAATGTTGACCAACTGAAAAGTATGAACATGAAAAGTATGAGCATGTACAGCACTCAGTACTTAGTTGTGGCTCCTTTAGCCTGAATTCCTGCAGCCATGCGCCGTGGCATGGAGTCCATCAGTCTGTGGACCTGCTCAGGTGTTTTGAGAGCCCAGGTTGCCCTGATAGTTTTGTTGGGTCTGGCGTATCGCATCTTCCTCTTCACAATACCACATAGATTTTCGACGGGGTTAAGGTCAGGCCAGTTTGCTGGCCAACTAAGAACAGGGATACCATGGTCCCTTAAACCAGGTACTGGTAGCTTTAACCCTGTGTGCAGGTGACAAGTCCTGTTGGAAAATTAAATCTGCATCTCCATAAAGTTGGTCAGCGGTAGGAAGCATGGAGTGCTCTAAAACTTCCTGGTAGACGGCTGCGTTGACCGTGGAGCTAAGAAACACAGTGGACCAACACCAGCAATTGACATGGCACCCCACCCATCACTGACTGTGGAAATTTTACACTTCACCTCAACAACGTGGATTCTGTGACTCTCTTCTCTTCCTCTAGACTCTGGGACCTGGATTTCCAAAGGACCTGCAACATTTCCTTACATCAGAGAACGTTGGACCACTCAGCAGAAGTCCAGTCCTACATCAATAGACCCTTATTGCTCTCCAGATCTGGAGTATATAGCCATAAAATATCTGTCCTTCTATCTGCCCCAAGTTTTCTGTTGTGATAATAACTGCTGTGTACATACCTCCTTATGCAAACATCACAAAGGGTCTCAGCTACTTGCTATTAGCCATAAATAAACAAATAGGCCCACCCAAACGAAGTATTTGTGATAGCAGGTGATTTTGGCCACACCAAAATGAACACTGTCCTTCCCTAAATTTGGGGTGTCAGCGCTACACCTTTGCCTCACTTGGGACTGTCTGACCACATATCCCTATTTTTGACTTCAGTGTACTGACCTGTAGTCAACACGGTCAAACCAGCTGTCAAAAGGACACAGGTGTGGTCAGAGGGAGCATCTGAGCAACTCCAGGACTGCTTCAGTCGCACTGATTGGGTATTGTTTGAGAAGGACAACAATGACATATACACCTCGACTGTACTGTTTTCATTAAGAGCTGCATAGACTGTGTTACCATCTCTTAATAAATAAGTGTGTCTCCAGATAACAAGCCCTGGATGATCACACATGTACGCCTTATCTTAAAGACCTGAATACGGATAGCCAGCTACTCACCTTGTAGCCTGATTAAGTGAGACAGACTATTCAGAACACTCGTTAGGCAGCGGGCCCAGACGGAATCCCAGGACAGGTTCTCAGAGACCCGAACTCGTCACATGCACGTCCAAACCACACACGCATGCCTAAACTCTTCCCTGTGGAGCAGGATAACAGCTCCACAGGGGAGTGTCTAGATGGCTAGATTTTTGTGTTTAAACAGGAGCTGCTGGAAATATGTGGAGACGCCACGGGGTCTGTGATTGGTCAGATAGCCAGGGGAAGGAGAAATATGGATTGAAGGAAGTTGGTTAAACAGCCTGAATTCCTTCCTACAGAAACACAACCAGCTCACATCAGAGATCCGGCAGGGTTTGGATCTGATGGAGGACTTTATCCTATTTCGCCCAGTCAGAAGGTTTCAGAAGCAGTCTTCCCACTCAGCAGCAGGAGCTGCTGACAAACATCTCTGCTTGGTTTTCCTCAAACAGCTTGTTTTGTGCTTATCAGCACAAATTACTGGAAAGACTTTTTACTAGTTTATTGTTATTAGTAGCAGCAGTTGTCTAATCAGTAACTAGTGTTTTAATCAGAAGGTAGTAAGAAGGATTTATGCTCGCACGGCGTCTGGTTAGCTCCGCAGAGGCTCGACGCGCACCCCCCTCCAGACCTGACGTGCACCCCTGCTACGCAGACGGTTACGCGGACGTTCTCCCTTGTGATTGATCAGTTTGAGATCACGTGTTGCCGGATATCTGGATCTTGTGGCTGAATGTGTGTGGTAGCCAACATTTTTAAAAACAATAAACAGGATCAAGTTGATGAGAGGCTGATCGAATTATTTATTCCTTTTCTTCCACAAACTAATAAAGACACTGAAACATCCTGGACGCCGTTTATTTTTAAACAGGAAATACCCACCGAGCTGAAGTTAATCATCAAAATAACTCCGACCTGGTGAGTTTACCGGCCGATACCAGCCCTCCTGCCACCTTCAGGTTAGGAGGAGAAACTGCAACATGACACCAAAATGACGCACACCCCCTACGCTCTGTTACAGGTTTAGTGGCGCAGCAGTGAAAATGGGTTGGACCTGCAGATGGGAAGCCAAACACAGCAAAGTCAATGTCAGCGTGTTCAGGTTCATATTCTGCTGAATCCAAAATAATCCTCTGAGTGTTTCACGAGGGCCACAGAGGACACTGATTTATTGATAAGGGGGCTATATGCAAGTCAATAACTTCCCACCCTTACATTTAGAGGACGACCTTAACCTGAGCCCAAGGAAACACAGAAACCAGACATGGCTGTAGTCTTGCCTCTACTGGTACAAAAAACAAAGGAAATCAATACTTTTGCCAAGAGAAACACGCACAAACAAAAAACCCTCATGGAGAGAAGAATGTGGAGCCTGAACATCATGTGAGTTTCATCATCACTCCACAATCACGGGAATGCATCATACTCATAAATAACAATAAGTGGAAGTCAGCTGTGATACCACAGTTTAGAGATAATATCATGAAGTTTGAACTCCAACAGAAACTAAATCTAGTCCAACAATGTTGTCTTTCTGTCATTTATTCATACGAAAGGAAAATCTGGGAAAGAACATAAAAATAAGAAAGAAGACAAGAGGAAGACAAGAAAATAAACAAAAACAGAATACTTAGAAACAACGAGGATCCAACTTAAGGATAGAGAAAAGAAAGAAAAGAGCAGGAAAAGAAGGTTAGTAAAGCAAACAGAAGCAAATAAAGGAAAGAAAAAGGGTGGAAAGGGCGACTTAGTGTGGAGAAATAAAAACAAGAAACAAGAAATGAAAGAATAGAAGGAAGCAGAGAGTTTCTGATCCAAACCTACTTCAGCACACGGATTCCTCAATTCATCAGCTGCTTAAAGATGCAACCTGACAGACACAAGTTGGGGCAGAAAAACTCAGAGAAGTAATGTTTGATAACACAACTGGCTTCGTTCACTCTCCAATATCTGCAGATCTCCCCCGGTTCTTGGCCATTCCTGGCAGATCACATGACATTAACCACACACACACGCGGATCAGATTTCCTTATCAAAATACACAGTTGTAATTTTGCAGGTCCAGGATTCCAGCATTCCTGAACGTCCTCTAGAGGAGCAGGAAGGCCGTCGAAGCCCTGGAAGTCTACAGAAGTAAAAATCTTCCCGGGATTCATGTTTGACCCACCGAACGACCGTTGGACCGTTTGACCCACCGAACGACCATTGGACTGTTTGAGCCCGATTCTGCTAACCAGAAACAAGAAGTGTCTTCGCATCATATCTTCTAACAAGCACCAAGCAAGATGACCCCTTATTCTGGTGGGGCCAAAATAGGGGTCAATATGCAGGACTGTCTGTGGTAGCGAGGAAATGCCGCTACAAGCTCTGAACAGCTGCTCAGTGCAGGGGAACATTGTGACGTCACCGTTCGTCACTGAAGTTGACAGATGTGTCTTTGGCCAAGAAGACAATTCTGAAGTGTTCAGGGCCATAAGCTCAACATTCAGTTTGATACTCGTCTTTATCGACCATTTAAATGTGTTTTTTTTTTTCTGTTTTGTTAAAGTTCAGTGCAACAAACATTTTGTGAAAAAAAAATAATCCTGCCAGAGAATCGGGATCTCAGTTCTAAGCTTTTTAAAGGGGCCCGGTGGCTAAAACATCTCTCCCAGCAGCTGTTGCTGAGACTTTCCCATGAGTTCAAGCTGGTTACGTACTCCACGAGAACTTTGTTCTTGTTCTACTGGAGGCAGCAACAAGAACGCAGTTTGTTTTAGCTTGGCTATTTCATACTTCATGACGAACTTTGTCTCCGGACAGGGTTTTATAGTGGGCTGGGGTGGTGTCTGGATCTTTATGTATCCACATGTATACAAAAACCTCCCTACCACCTTGACCAGCTGTTCCTAAACACTGTTCAACCTCATAGAACCTTTTACATCGTGCCTCAAACCTCTGACCAATCACTCAGCTGCTATTGAGTCATGTGACTTTTTACAGGTTCACATTCTCCCTGTGAACAAAGTGGTGTCAACAAAGACGTAAGACCACGTCTGAGTTTTTACACGGTTTCCAGTTCCTGGTATCTGGAACCATCTGCTGCTTCAGACCGGATTCTGGAGGGATGATGGATGGATGGATGGAGGAATAGAGGGAGGGAGGATGGATGGATGAAGGGATGAAGGGAGGAAGGGATGGAGGGTGGGATGGAGGAATAGAGGGAGGGAGGGAGGGAAGGATGGATGGATGGATGGAGGAATAGAGGGAGGGTGGGAGGGATGATGGATGGATGAAGGGAGGAAGGGATGGAGGGTGGGATGATGGATGGAGGGATGGACACACACACATCAGCAAGAAGACATCTAATTGGCTGGATCAGGGAGTGGTGAATGACTGTATTTATGAAATTTATTCATATTTTGTTGGTCATTTTGATGTCAGGTGAGCTGTAGCTCCGCCCACTCTGGATTCTAAAACAAAGCTTCCACCATCTTTATTCTCTAAATCGTCCATCTTTCATTCAGACCATCTCTCCATCCAGTCATACAACATTTCTACTCTCCATCTTTTCTTACATCCTTTCATCTCTACTGTTCCATCCCACATTTTATTTTTCCTCTCCTTCTATTTCTAATCAGATTCCAGGTTGGATCTAATCCGGGTTGGACCCATTAGACTGATCAGGGTAGGATCTGTCAGACTGATCCAGGTTGGATCCGTCAGACTGATCCGGTTTGGATCTGATCCGGGTTGGATCCGTCAGAC
>JBAMHW010000018.1:31367386-31379032 GCA_037177495.1 Rhadinocentrus ornatus | reverse complement strand
GCGTCCAGGTGAATGGGTGATGCATCAGGTTAGTGGGGGGGACACAGATGGTGAGGGGATGCGTCCAGGTGAGTGGGTGATGCAGCCGGTGGATGAGAAATGCCAGGATTAACAAGAACTACTGTGGGAACAAACTAATAACAACCCTTCAGGACAGGGGACACCTGGAGGAAGAAACACTGATTTAAATGATCAAATAAATCCAGATGACTTCCATCTACACAAAACATAAACTCCATGTGTTGTTTACGGTTGAGTTGTAAATATACAAGGCTGAGTGTGTGTGTGTTTGTGTTTGGCTGGACAGCCAGCGCCTGTTGTCAGAAATCATTTATTTGATTTGGACGGAGACCCACTCATTGCTTCCACAGTTTGGCTCCACATCAGACTAAAAGCGTCCGTGCTCTGAATCACGCCGTCTATTTTCAGCCTCCGTTCACTGCTAAATCAAGATGGCAGTGACGTCACGCGCCAACCGCACATGCTCAATGTGTGTTTGTGTGACATTGTGAGTAGGTGTGGAGCTGCATGGGAGACGGGAACATCTCCACGGATGGAGATGCTGGTGTTCAGATTCAGTTTATTTCTGCTGAAGGCGTTAAAATCTCCCTGGCGGGCTTCAGGCCGGTGACTCCATCAGCATCGTCTTCAGGCCAGAATCCTGTTGTAATTCCCAGGAATCTCAGCTGGAAAACGACACAAGGACGCTTTACATCTTCTCCCTTTACATCAGGCTCGACGAAATGTGTGCGCGTGCACGTTGTGATGCATGTGTGAGGTGTGTACATTCTCGATGCACATGCTGCCTTTACAAGCTTGGTTTATGCGTGGGAAATAGCGTGTACATGCATCCGGTCCCTGGTATGATCAAGGTCACTCACAGCTTTGATCTCACTAATAAATAGAAATAAATCTGGTAATAGGATAATAAATCCACCAAACCGATGCCGTCATCAGGTTCAAGCTCCACGGTAACACACCAAACCCCAGCTCCTCCACATACAAGTCACGCTGACGTACTTGAGACGTTGTCCTACAGGGACGGAAGAGTTTTTTAGCCCAGGACACGAACAGATCTGCGTTTTATCTGATTTATCTTCCAGCTAGGTGGGTGAGATGGAAACAATCTAATGGGATCTTCACGAAATCCTGGGATGTAATCCAGAAAAGATTTAATCTTCTGTACCGGTTCCTGGTATCTAGAACTATTCCAGATGTCAGACCCTTTATGTTTCTGTCCCTGGAAGTATGACTTTGGCTGTTTTTATAGCATTGTTACTGCGGCGACAGACTGTTTCTCTCCATTTCTCCAGTCTATGTGGTCTTTATCAGAAAGATTGCAGGACCTCCTGGTGGAGAAGAACCCAAACCAGCCGGAATCCAAACCTCTAAAATTCTGATGATCTGACTCAGATCCCTCTGATCCCAAGCAAAGACAATTTTCTCTACATCTTTTCATTTATTTCATTTATTTCTTGGCTTTATAAAGAACCCTGAAGAAACCGCCATCATGAGGAACCCTGAAGGAACCATAATCATAAGAAACCCCGAAGGAACCTCCATCAGTTTCAGGGTTCTTTCATTGCTCATTAATCTAGCGCAAATCCCTTCTTCTATAGAAAATGTTCTCTTATTTGCTTTTGCAGCATTTAACAAACTATTTCCAAACTCTAAAGCTCCGTTTCTGCTTCCGTACGTTCGTAAACAGCGACGTCCACTTCAATCTTTGTCATTCGTTGCTTCCATGCGTGTTTTACGTTGTCATGGAGTCCTCCACTAGGGGGCGGTGCTGAGCTCAGACACCGTTCAGCAGCTAATGCGTCGCTAGAAAGTTGTTTCCAACCGCCCAACACGCCCTAAACACTCACATTTAATCTTTAATCTACAGTTGTTGTCCCCGTCTTCATTCTTCATTCCCTTCATGATCCTCCTCTTCTTCTCTGGTTTGTTTATTTTGCTGGTCGCATAAAAACAGAATGTTTACATGGCTGTGGTTTCCTCTGTGTAGACGATGTTTAAAATCTGAGTTTGTCTGGTTTGTCTGTGGTCATGTGACTGCATGGCTACATCTGATTGGTGAAACTGGCAGCGTGAGGGACACGCTGAAAAGTAAATATCCAAATCAGGTGGGCATGTCCACTTTTCTTGGACAGTTTGATTTTCGGTCCACTCTGGTTCCCAGCCACGCTAGCTAACGCTAGCTTCATTGCAACCATGTACGCCAGACCATGCTGGACACAGAGTGGATTTGTTGTATCCTAAAACGAAAACTGGAATAATGTTTTCTCTGGAAGCTCCAGCCGGCGTTCTCGCCTGATCCGCTGCTGTGTTTACATATTTCTGGCGGAAGTCAGCCTGAGGCCGCTGAGCCAGCTTCCGTGCACCATCGTCACACAGGGAGAAAGCACATTCAACTTTACAAACTTCTAGAAACAACAGTGCTCCGAGCCCAGAGCGGGAGACGGTTGTGGATCTGAGGTCCTGAAAGTCCCAAACGTCTCTGCAGCCTCACTTTGTGTCTCCAAAACTCCAATCGTGTATGATGACTTACTACTGGGTTGGTGTTGGCTTGACCTACAGGAGATCAGCTGTTCGAATCCACCAATCAGCAACTTTTTGGGAGTGGTAGCCTAGTGGTTACAGAGGTGGGCTTGGGTCTAAAGAACCTGGGTTCAAGTCCCTGGACTGGCAACTAAGGAAGCAAAAACAACCCATTGTGGACCCCTGAGCAAGGCCCTTTGCCCCCCGGGCGCCCGAACCCTGCAAACCACCGCTCCAAGCAACTTGGATGTGTTGAATGCAGAAAAAGAGTTTCTTGCTGGGAGGATCATTTCCACACGTCTGCATCACAACTCTGGGCGCTTATGTAGGTTTTCAGGATTTTGTTCTTTAATTATTGAGTCAACAAGAATGTACAAACAATGAAAAAGGAGACTGAAATCTACCTCTGAATGCAGAAATATCCATCAATACAACATAAAACCAGAGAGACGCGTTGTCCTGGAAAATCAGCTCACTGATAGCAGGGTGAGTCAGAGTTCTTTATTAAAATCGGTTTTCCAGGAAATTCCAAAGTCCATAATCACATTAAGACAGTATCTGCAAAATGACGTGTTATTGTAGTCTAGACTACGGTCTGGTCTGACGATAACACGTCTATGATATAAACATGAAAAGACTGAATTTAATTTTACTTTAATAAAAATGCATAAATTCAGGTTTCAGAAGGCTGAAGAACCATAAACAGACGGTTTCCTCATTAAGTGTTCATGTTGTGTTGGAAGAATATCTCGGGGCCAAAGATCATTATCGTCAAACATTCTGCTGCATGCTGGGAAATGTAGTGCTCCTTCTAAGCTAACCAAAATAATACAAAGACATTTTTACTCATAAAGTTTGAAATCGTGCTGATACACGAGAGCGCGGCAGTAGTAACATCGAAGAACTTACATTCACAGATTACTTAGATGTTATTTGGAATTAGGAAGCAAAGGAAGGGCTGCGACGGTGACTACATCTCCCAGAATCCTCCAGGTGTAACCGGACGCGCTGCGTGGTGCGGACGTGTTTGACAGATGGTTAAAAATGGGGTTCAGAAGTCGAGCAGGTTCTGCTTAGTTCTTTGTCCTGTCCTCTATCAGACATATTCTGGTTGTTTATGATGTTTTTCTACACGCAAACATTCACGTGTTTAAAGTAAAAAATGAGATGAACGCGCGCAGAAGCAGCTTGAATGAGTAGTATTGGTCAAAGATCCCAGAAAGGAAAGAGGTCTCACTCTGCTGTCATGTAAAAATCGTTGCCTTGTAGGTGAGGAAATCATTTCAAAGTCAGCTTTATTGTCAATTCTGACAAAAATTGTTGGTATGATGGCGAACTTCCCAGCATGCAATCCCATCACCTGACTGGAAAGCCCAGGATGTCTTCTACAGCTGAGGTCCCCAACCCTGGTCCTCAAGGCCCACTATCCTGCAGGTCTTATATGTCTTCCTGCTGCAACACACCTGATTTAAGTGAAGTTCTCATTAGCAGACTTGTGCAGAGCTGGTCAGAGAGCCTTTAATTTGAATCAGGTGTGCCGCAGCAGGGAAACATCTAAGACCTGCAGGATAGTGGGCCTTGAGGACCAGGGTTGGGGACCTCTGCTCTACAGAATGCTACAGGACTTGATAGGGTAAGTCCAAATACTTAAGGAAGATACAGGTGAACAAAATGACGTTTTAAAAAGGACATAAACGAATGGGCCGGGTCTCAGGAGGATAAAACATGTTTCGCACTTCTCGGCCACCGTAGTGAAGCTACCCAAAGCTCATAAGACTCCGTTAACGGAGTGCGTCATCTTCCCAATAAACGATCTTTGGCCCTAGCTACAGCTACCGCAACTCGGCGACAAGTGGACCCGGGCAGCGGTGCTCTTCGCTTCGGTATGATGCCAGCCGACAGCCCCATGACCTCCATCGTTCAGAGAATAGCTCGGCAGGCTCTGGTGACCTTCAGGAGCGCGCCCCGGCTCGGCGAGGAGGCCGGGAAGTCTTTTCTGGAGAACCACAACACGCTGAAGAGCTTGATGACGGAAGTGCGCGCGGCGGACCTGAAGCTCGTCCCGCGGAGAGCCGACGACAGCTCGCCCCGTCCTCTCCCGTACCACCACGGGGTGCCTCCGGTCACCTACATGCACATCTGCGAGACGGACCAGTTCAGCATGGGGGTGTTCCTGCTGAAAAGCGGCGCCTCCATCCCTCTGCACGACCACCCGGGGATGCACGGCGTGCTCAAAGTCCTGTACGGCAAGGTCAGGATCAGCTGCTTCGACCGGCTGGAGCTGCCCCCGGGCCAGCGGGGCGCGCTGCGGCGCTCTGTGCTTCGCTCCTCCGCGGAGTACACGGAGGAGAGCGCCCCCTGCGTCCTCTCCCCCGACCGGGACAACCTCCACCAGATCGACGCCGTGGACGGGCCCACGGCGTTCATGGATATTTTGGCCCCCCCGTACGACCCGGACGAAGGCAGGGACTGTCACTACTACAAGCTTCTGTCCGAAACGGAGGCTGAAAAGGCGGAGCAGAAGGAGAAGGAGGTCTGGCTGATGGAGATCTCCCAGCCTTCCAGCTTCTGGTGCGGAGGGGAGCCGTACCCGGGCCCGGAGGTCTGCCTCTGATCCTCCGCTGAGCGGCCTCTGGCCCCGGGCTGGTCTGGTTCAAGTCGCTGGATTGTGGACTTGTTTGGACCAGAAGAGTTTTTTGTATCAGTGACCCCAAACCCGGGATTGTGTGGGCTTTAGTTCTGACCCAGAATGTAGTTTTCCACCGCAGACCAGGACGCGGTGAACACCTGGACGAGCCCCGGGCCACGCGCAGCATCCTGCTGGTGTCCTGGTGCTTCTGGCTTCAAAGACCAGTCCAGCTCCCAGATGGACCAGCAGGGTTCACCGGACCAGGGTTCACCCGGACCCGCAGGGTTCCGCTACAGGACAGAGTCTCAGCTTTCCATCCCCGAACATTCAGACCAGATTCTGGAGGTTTCCAAGTCTCCATATTTAAATAAAACCGTGAAAGTAGCGGGTCGGATGGCGCACAGGTGGATGAAGGAGCGACAGGTGCAGAATTTCTGTGCTGCGTTCAAGGACAGTGGGGATTTCTAAGTTGGTGGGTTTCTCCACCCTTCCAGCTCATTCCCAGACAAAAAGCCCCAAAACACATTCAGTTTCTTCCAGCTTCAGAAGCTTCATGTGTTGTTTAAATGATTTTAAACCTTTAAAGCTGATTTAACTACATGATGCCGCCGTTGAATGCAAAACAACTAAAGATTGGTGTTATTTTATTAGGTCCGGATTTTTAACGTCAGTTTTAAATCTAAAAAGAGAAAAACATTTAGTTTCATCTTTAAATAAAATTCCATCCTAACATGGAAAATAAATCATTTATGTTCTTTTGTTATAAAATCTGGCATCATGTGATTAAATGGCCATTTCAGGGTTAGAAATAAACCATTTAAATAATTTTATTAGGAGTGAAGCGGATTTTGTAATTTGGGTCAAAATGGAGAAGAAAAGGAATCGGTGATGCTTTGTTGCAGGTTTTTGGGGCCCTGCAATGAGCTGAAAAGGTGCAGATACACAGAATTTAAGGGGAAAGCCGCTGATGGGGTTAAACTAACTCTGAGAGGAACATCTTCACTAACAGCTGCTGCTCCGAGCGGCGAGGGAGAATTCCACCCTCCTGCCTGGACACTGAACGCAGCATTGTCTCTGGACTTGGACCAGAGCTGGTGGTGGTTCCAGGTCTTTCTGCAAGAAGCTGCGGGATGATGACGAGGGAAGCTGGATCCTCAGGGCTTCGTTAGAGATGTCAGAGTTGGGATTTCCTGTGTTTAATCTGTTAAATGAGATGCAGAATAAAGACCTGAAACATGTTTTACTCTCGCTCTGACGTTCTTAAGAATAAATTAAAATTGTGGTGATTTGTGGTTGAAGGAGGGGGGGGGGGGGGGGGGGGGGGGGGGGGGGGGGGGGGAGGGGGGGGGGGGGGGGGGGGGGGTAAGAAGAAAGGCTGGAAAAGGTTTTTTTTTTTTTTTGGAGGTTTTGAAGAAGAAGTGAAAGTGTGGGGGGTTTTCAGTCAAAAAAACCCCCCCCCCCCCCCCCCCCCCAAAAAAGCAGAAAAACAAAACCTAATTTTAATTAATTTAAAACACTAAAAGCTACAGATTCACAAACTCAGGGGGAATCTCTGTGTGCCGGGGACAAAACTGCTGGTGACCTTCTAATCCTCAGTAAAAACAAAATATCTGGAGGAAGACGTTACAGCTGATCAGATTAATTATCACAGAGTCCGTAACAGGATGGGACATAGAAGAGCACCTCAGAGAGGTAGAGCGTCTCTGAGGTAAGACTGGACTGAGGTTCAATAACCTGCAAAAAAAAAAAATAGGTTTAAATTTTGGAGATATTATATAAAACTGTTCCTCAACACAAATTGTTAAAACTTTGAAGATCCCGCCATCTGCAGTGTTTAATATTCAGTAAATCAGGAGGAATCTCTGTAGGCATGGGACAAGGCTAACCAATGCTAAAAGACTTGTTGGTTAAGCCAGCGCTCTTCTTCTTTGGTCATTTCAACCACATGGAGCTGCAGAACCAGCAGAGTAAAACATCCTCAGTGGTCAGACTGGTCTCTGCGGTTCCAGTTTACCTTCCTGCACCAGTCACGGCGGGTTTGAATCGGACTGTGAGAAACTCTCCAGTTCCAATTTCACCGATTTAAATTCAGGATGTTTCTGACCAATCAGCAGCAAGCAGGACGCTGGTGCGCTGGGACAGTGGCGCGGTTTTAGACTGGACATCTGGGAACCTGGAAAACTGAAGCTGGTGATCAGAGAGGACCTTCTGGCCTTTACAGCGACTCCGTCAGGGCCTGATGGTTCAGTCGGCATCAGGCTCCGGGTCTTCCAGGGTCACAGAATTCCGTCTTATCCCATCAGGACTGGACCAGCTTAAGTTCTTCGAACATGGAATAATCAGGCAGGAGGACCAACAAACTTTTATTGCTTCAGCGCTGCATAAAAAAGCTAAAACAAGGAAACTTTATCATTTTCTTTCCTTTGTCACATCCATCAGAAACGCTCAGAATCAGATTTCTTTTTTTGCTCCAACTCACAACAAGATGATTCAGTCTGATTCAGCTGTGACGTCACCGCAGTGACATCATTCTAGTTCCACGTGTCTCCATCTTCTCATTTCTTTGTCAACAACGATGTTGCACAAATATTAATCAGTTTTTATTTTGCTTCTTTTCGTATGTTTTCTAAACGTCTTTAATCATTAAAAAGGGTTTTATTTGTTTTTTATGCTTTAAATACACAAAAAATCCGCTAAATCGTCTCATCAATCCGGGTTTAGACTGAAGGTCTGGGATGGGACCAGGAAACCTGGTGGAGCCGCTGGAGGAACCTGGTCCCTGAGATGGTCTGGCCCGCATCTGTTCTGCTGTTAACTTTGAGTTCTTTGCCCACATCTGCAGCCCTGCTTGTGTTTTAATGGTTCTGGTTCTCCCTGATCTGGTTTTGGGTCTAGAAAGGTCTCTGTGAGTTGGGCTGCAGGCAGCTCGTGTTTGGGGACCACAGTTTGCTTCCAGTATCTTGCGGAGGACTAGGACGCGGACTTCTTGTCCCGCTGCCGGAGGTGGATCTTCAAGTGCCTCCTCCTCTCGTCGCTGCGCGCGAACTTCCTCCCGCACTGCTCGCAGGAGAACGGCTTCTCTCCGGTGTGCGTGCGGATGTGTGTGGTGAGGTGGTCGCTGCGGCTGAAGTTCCGCATGCAGATGCGGCACTGGAAGGGCTTGTGGCCGGTGTGGATGCGCAGGTGTCGGCTCAGCTCGTCCGACCGGGAGAACCGGCGGTCGCAGCTTTCCGCCGGGCACGGATACGGTCTCTGGTGGACCGGCGTCTTGCTCGGTCGGTTCGGGTACTTCCTGGGTCTGAGGATGGGCCTGAGGGGAAGGTTCTGGTGGCTGGGGAAAGCTGCGGCCATCGGACCTTCAGCGGCCGTTGATGGCGCACCGAGCGTGAAGTTCCTGATGGTGTTAAGGGGCGTGAGAGGCGGAGGCACCCGGAGGGGGTCCAGGTTGTACGGGAGTGCCTTCCTCTCCGGGAAAGCCGCCTGGATCTCCCGCTGGCAGCTCTGCTGGTAGAAGCCTCCGTACTCAGGCATGATGGAGAGCAGCGCGGCGCCGTCCACGGCCGGTTTGGGCGCGGAGTTGTAGCCCTGAGGTGGATGGTAGGACACGGCGCAGGTGGAGGTGGCCAAGTACCCTCCCACCGGCTGCTCCTGGTACACATCCCCGCTGCACGAGTAGGATGGGACCGGGTGGGGGTGGGGGTGAGTGGGCGCGTACATGTGGCTGATGTCGGGCTGGCCGTGCGCCATGGCACCGTCCACTGCGTCTCCTCCTCCTGCGTAAATGTCGGGCGACGCTGCGGGTCCCGGGGCGGCGATGTCCGCGCTGACCACGTTGATGACGTCTCCTGTCGTCCACGCCCCTTCCGCACTCCTGGAGTCCACCGAGAACTTACCGGTGAACGCCACACGGTGTGTGCGTAAAGTTGCCGTAAACAGTGCCAAGTCGGCCTGGAGCTGCAGCTCAGGTGCGTCCCCGGTCTCCAACAGAAGGTCACCTGAAACACACGGAGGTGGACAAGGATGGACAAAGGGAAGGACAAGGAAGGACAGGAACGGACAGTCAGCCTGAGGTGGACATTCTCCACCGTTCCAGCATTTCTAGCGCACAGAAACTTTGGAGGTTGGTTTGTTTTTCTTACCGCCTCCTCTCTGAACACGTCTCCCTCCATCTTCCTCCTCCTCTACAGGCTCATCCTTAAAAATAAGCGCTGGTTCTGCGCTGGCGCAAACATCTTTAGGAACACTATCTACATTTCTGCGCAGAGATGCGCAAACTGCGGCGGCGACCTTCGCGGTCATCCTGTCCTGTCTTATCTGAAGTTAGTGTTTTCCATCATGGTGTCTCGTGCTAAACCAGCTCCTCGCGCTGCGGGATGCTTATAAAGGGATTCGCTGGGTGTTGCTACGTCATTGACCAAATATGGACTTGGTCTAGAAAGAGAGGGGACTCTAGAAATGGGAGCGTTCCGTAACGACACGCGAGGATAAAACAACCTAAAAATCCCACACATGAAGGTGTAAACTACAACTTTGGATGAAACTTTCTGACTTTGATCACCAGCGCGCGCGTCGCGCTGTTTTCAGACTCTTTTTAAGGAAAAAGAAATAAATAATTAACATCATCCTTCGGAATTCCGGTCACACGTTCTCCATGAATGGATGCTCCGGCGAGGCGACAGGAGCTCCGGCTGCTTACATGGCTGGTATCCGGGCAAAGTGCGTCTCAGAGCGGCGTGTTTGGTGCCAGCTGAGCCCACGCACGGACCGAACAGCACTGCGTCCTGCTTTAAGGCTGAGATGAGGCCGTATGTTTGTCTTCTACACAAATGCTGAGAAAACACCACACGAGGAAGATGTAAAATATGATGCAGGAGCAAGCAAACATTTACAACCTCACCTCCAACAACCTTTAACTCATCATCAAGATAAACAAGTAAGATGATGAAAGGAGACATTTTAACTTCTGATGGAAAATATGAGCTGCACTGTTTCCTAAATTTAGATCATTTTTTGCAGATTGTTGAATCTCTGTCCACCCTTTGCTTCTGAGAGGCTCTACCTCTCTAAGGTACTCCTTATGTTCCATCATATTACTGATTCTACCTGATTAGCTCTATGTTCTTCCTCCAGATGTTTCTTCTTTGCTCATTTTGAATGAGGACTTGAAGATCACCAGCCTTTTCCTAGCATACAGAGATTCCTCCTGATTCTCTGATGTTCTACACTGTAGATGGCGGATCTTTAGAGTCTGAGGAACAAATTACTGAAATTGTTCCACAGTTTTAGATCCAGTGTGTCTCAGGTTGGTGAAGCTCCGTCCATCTTTCCATCTGAGAGACTCTGCCTCTCTGAAATGCTCCTTTTATACCCGTCATGTTACTGACCCGTTACCAGCTAACCTGGTTAGTTGTTTCTGGTTTGTACCGGTTACTTTTCCAGCTTTTGTTGCTCCTGTTCCCACTTTTTCCATCAGATTCACCATCGGCTCATATTTTCCATCACATGGTGAACATCTCCTCTGAGACGTTGCTTCTCTGCTACCGGGGATAAAATGTGAGGAGATTCTGCTTCACACAGCAGGGGATCGTATATGTGGGGATGCTGGACGTGGATTTGTTGATGAAAAGGAGCTTAAGCAGCACGTTTGTAGGGAACAGAGATGAAAACAGTGTCACTGTTTAACATTCTGGCTTGAAACTGGTTTGGACTGGATATAAAGCAGCAGTTCTCTGCGGCCTAGACCCAGACTGGGACCCGGAGTGGGACCCGGAACAAAGTTCAAAGGAAAACCAACAAACTCATGATGCATCTCTGACTTATCGGAGCAGACTTTTATTCTTCTCACATTCACACGGACGGCACAGACACAGAATCCAGACACAGCAAAACCCTCCCCCTCACGTATCATTTAGGCAAAGACTTTGGGGATGTTGGCAGCAAGTAAGAACGTTCAATCAAAGAGTGCAGCAGCTGCATCCGAGGCTGAACAGCGCATTTCTACAGCCGAGGACACCGTCGACAGGTTGGAGAACGTAGCGGACAAACCACAGAAGAAAGCTAAAGTTCCAGCAAACAGAAGGGATGATCTGGAACGAAGAAGCCTTCGCAACAATAGACGAGTACTCGGAATATCTGAGGAAGAGGAAAGCTCTGACCAATGCTCATACATGGAGATGTGGCTGGTTGAAAACTTGAACGTAACACCTCTGGTTCTGGAAAGAGCTCACCGTGTAGGCAAGGCAAGTTTATGTGCACGTCGCATTTCATGTAGAAGACAACTCAAAGAGCTTTATATAAAACATTCATCACAGCAGGAAGCAATAACACCAGCAGCAACTCGCACTTTAAAAGAAACGAAATAAACAGACCAAGAAAAGCTAAAATAAAACAGATAAAAAGACAGAACTAAAGTTCCAGTGTGGTGAATTACCAGCTGTTCTCATAAAAGTTTTAACCTTGATGTAAAACTGCTGAGT
>JBAMHW010000018.1:31224175-31235432 GCA_037177495.1 Rhadinocentrus ornatus | reverse complement strand
TCAGCTAGCAACAGAGACGCAGACCCTCAATCAGCTAGAGATGTTAACGCAGACCCTCCCTCAGCTAGCAACAGAGATGCAGACCCACAGTCAGCTAGCGATGTTAACATAGATCCTCCCTCAGCTAGCAACAGAGACGCAGACCCTCAGTCAGCTAGCGATGTCAACGCAGACCCTCAATCAGCTTGCGGGGGCGATACAGACTTTCAGTCACCTAGCGACGGTGACACAGACCCTCAACTTGCGGGATTGATGCAGACCTACAATCAGGGTCATGCAGACCCTATCACAGCCCCTCTGGAACAGACCCCTCTCATTGTTCTCACTATTTCCCTGCAGCTTATCTCATCTGTTTGTGTCAGTTTGAGCAGAACCGGTGCTTCATCCTATCTGAAACAGCTCATACAGTTAATCCAACTATCCAATTATTGTACTGATAAGACATCAATCTGCTCCTGATGAAGGCTGTTTGGAAATTAAATCTCTGAGGGAACTATCTGGGATAGAACAGCTTTAAAGAAATAAAACACACAAGTTAAACCTGATTGAGACTCCAATTAGAATAATTCATCTTAAGATCCTCACACAATCTAATGAGAAAAATGTGCAAACTCAATGCTTGAAAAGATCTTTTCATGAACGTGAGTTAATTTAACCTTTTCATCCATCCATCTATTTAAAGGCTGGATGTCGGCGTGGACGTGGCATGAACCGATGTCCCTAAACGCAGCAGAATGTCAGCATGGGTGTGGCATGGACCGATGTCCCTGAATGCAGCAGAACATTGGCGAAGGAGTGGCATGGACCCTGAAGATGGTCCATGGTGCAGGGAAAACAACTTGCTACTACTTCAGAAAACGGGTATTACACCACTCATCATTGATGGAGACTGTTCCCCCTGCCTCAGAAGGGTGCTGAGTATCCCCGGAAGGACACAGAGCATCCACAAAAGGACCCAGAGCATCCCCAGAAGGGTCATAAGCATCTCAAAAAGGGTCTGGAGTATCCCTAGAAGGGCCCTGAGCATCCCTATAAGGGTCCAGAGCTTCCCTAGAAGAGTTCAGAGCATCGCCAGAAGGAGAAAAATGAGAACAAACAGGCTTAAAAACAACTTTATCCTTCTGCCATAAATGTCCTAAATGCTGCTTAGAAATGTTTTTTTTTTTTGGTTAAATGTTGTTGGCTGTGTTTTTCAGGTCTTACTGTATTTTTTATGAATCTTTGTGCACATTAAGGCTGCACTTATTTTTTTATGGTTGTATTGTACAATGACGAATAAAAGATCTATTTATCCGTTTAGATTTGCTGAAAGGGGGTTTGTAAACAGTTCATTTATTGATCAAAGTTCCGGTTATTTCACAGGTCAATTATGTGACAACGTTCAAGGAGTGTGTGGATCTCCAGGTGTGTGCATGTGTTATAACTCACACACACATGCACTTGAGGATATGACCGACTTACTGCAGTGAAACCAAAATGAGGAAAGAAAGAAGATAGAAACTGATTTTTTTATGTTTACCTGTAAACGTGTCACGTAAAAACATCCATGTTGTCATTTTTCCAAATATTGGCTTGAAGTTTGAGTTTTTCTGGCAACTGCAACTTTATAACCAACTTTTAAAAACAGGAAAGGTAAACAAAGTGCTGCAATGTGCACATAATAAAAACAGGAGTCCAGAAAGCAAACACAGCAGCCAGAGCATCGTCCTGCTTCATGATGCTGGACAGGAGAGGGAAAAGTGAAACATTATTACATAATAATCAGAAGAGTTTAAAAGCTAAAACTTAACCTTCGAACATGTTCTCACCTAGAACTCGAGCTGGGCCGAGCATCGCGGACGGGGATCGGCGATCTGCAGGGCGGAAGCACGCCTGCTGCCAGACTTACCAGCAGCAACCTCCCTAACACCGGGGTCTCCTTCGCCTTGAAAAGCACCAGGAGTTTGTCGCCAGCGCAATAAAGTTTTAGAGTTTTTGTCCTGGCTGAGCGGCTCCTGTCCGTCCTGGTACAACAGGACAGTCTTTTTATCGTACATATTTATAACTTCTATAAAAATCGGACCTTTGTAGGTTTAACGAAGATGCTGTTGCACCTTTCACCCCCCTGGTTTCACCTCAAACCCAACACCAAGATTTTAATGAAAACTTTTTTCTACTCATTATTAAAGTTCTGCGGATTCTTCACCTGTGAATCCATCTTTTATAGTTTAGCCTTTGTTTACAATAGATCAGCATTGTTATCATTTAGTTTAACTACAAGTTTAACAGAACAACAGGGATTGGATCGGTATCGGCAGATACCTAAACCCCAGGTATCGGGATGGTATGGGAGCACAGCCAGGACCCCGAGATGGGATTTTGTCCCATTAGAACTGGGTTTACTGTTCCTGACCACAGGCTGGACCTGAACAGATAAACACCTTGCCGTGGACATGATCGTAAACTGGACTCCACACCTTCGCTGCTCCAGCTCAGAGATGATTGGAGCAATTATAGCCTGAAGACAGCGTCTCCACCACAGAAGTGTGGGAGTAACAGGTGGTCTTTGTGTCCCTGTGTATGACTGCAGGGCTGGATGGACGCTTCCTCTTCCCTTTGTTTACTCCCTCATCACAGTAAACAAAGAAAGGCACCTCTGCAGTCAGGTAGTGGTCATTTCCCTCCGTCAGGCATGTCCGCCCCGAGGCCACGGCAGCGCTTCGGTGACAGCGTTCGGGGACACAAACGCCCGTCTCTTGTTGGACGACCACACAGGAAGTGCAGCCTGGAGGCAGCTGTTCCTCCGACACACGAGCGAGTCCTGCAGGACTTCACGCATCAGTTCAGGCTCAGGAAATTCTGAGCCGGTGTAGGTCCACTTCAGGAGGTTTTTCTCACGCTAACGAGCTGAAGAATGAAAGCCAGCTCGACCAGGACGAGGTTTTCAGTCCAAACTGGAACCTGATGGAGCTGCTGAACAAATTTAAGGCAAACAGTAAAAATCTGCCTCCAACAGGAAGTCAAATACCTACAGAGATTTCCTCCTTTTCAGTCTCATTCCTATTTAAAAAAGTTTGGTGAATTAAAACGAACGGAAAATCTTCATAATTGATTCATGGTTTGATTCCCCGTTGTGACATGAAGCGTTGGACTCGGCGTCTCTGAAAACAAGCATCTCTTTTAAAGCTCGACTGGAGCTGAACAGAGGCTCCTGTGCCTGCCGAGGTCACAACCCCTCGCCCCGGCCCCAACCCGATACCCCGGCTACCGGCTCGGCGGGGCGCTATGCCTGAAAGATAAGGAAGTGGACCACCGGTAGTCCTGGTGTGCCCCTCACCCCAGGCGGGGGTCAAACCCAGTGCGCCTCACGTATGACCTTGTGCTGAATGTTGGTGGATTTAAAGACAGACACGGTTGAAGCCGCAGCTGAAAGCAGACGAGGAGGAGCTGGCGGAGACGCTGCAGAGGAAGCAGCCTGGAGAAAGACGCGTTCACGTCCAAAGACACAAGAAGAGATGGACGGAAATCCAGTTGTTCGGAGGCACCGTTTCCCCCAGAAAGGAAAACCGGCCGGGGCTTTGACTTGAAGTCAGACCTGCTGATGGTCTCTGATGTCCCATCACATGCAGCTCATTTTAGTCCTTTTTATAAATAGAAAATAAAAGTTGTTCAGCTTAACTAGAACTGAAGCAGTTCTGAGTCCTGTACTTATATGGATTCCTATTGGACTACTTTATTAGTGTTTAATAGTACCACTTAAACCCCTCACCCACCTCTAAGATCAGGACAGTAAACCAGTTCTGGGTCAGGTGGATCATTACGATAAATATTTGTGTACCAGTCCAGTACCAGTAAGACTGGAATGAAACTGGTCCGGTATCAGGACTGGAATGAAACTGGTCTGTAACCAGGACTAGAACTGGTCTGGTACCAGGACTTGGAACGAGGGAAAAGCAGAAGATTTTCTGGAGAACCTTCAGAAAGAGGGAGAACTGTTACAGAGTCAGAGATGGAGACATGAGGACTGGATCAGGTCTCTCGAGCCCTAGGGTGGGGCATGGGGGTCTGTGACCTCAGTAATTCATATTTCTGCTCACTTTTTTTCTAAAATCGTGGCTCAATTTTCCCTCCCGAGTTAAAGCAAAGTGCAGACAGACGGACGGGAATGGAACGTCTACGCGACCAGACCACGTTCCTCCGTCTCCTCATTCATCTTCGGCCATCTCCAGGGAAGGAGTGAAAACTTTCTCTCCTCCCTCCTGCTGCTGGTGGGAGTGTTGGGTTTCCAGGAAGGATGGTGTAAAATATCCGCCCCAGCTTCCGTTGCTCCCTGACTGGCAGCTCTTTACCGGGACAGGAAGTCCACCAGGCCGCTGCTGCGGGTCATGAACCAGAAAAACCTTTTGAAATGGAGCACTTTCATTTGGTGCTGAAAGATCTGGATTCTCTGCTGATTGATGGTCACTTGCAAAGATTTCAGGGCAAAAGTTGGAGATAAATTGTGACTCGTACGTCTCTGCTCTGGCATGACTTCCATCTCAGCCTCTGATTGGCCCTTTCATCTCACTAAGTTTAAGAAAAGAAGAAACAGGCTACATCATAATATTCCTGATTATAAATCTATACTTGGTCTTCTCCGAGTTATCTACAGGCTAATCTTGTAGATGAGCGAATTCTCTGCCAGGATACTGATGGAATAGAGATTTTAAATCTCAAGAATTTTCTTTCCTGGGTAATTAACATCACACAACTTTCAGTTTGATGCCACGATGACATTTATAATGTTCAATTCTAGAGCTGAGGAACCACTAACTATCACTGGGTGGAGAGATCTCAGAGAAGAGACGGGATGAAGACAATGCTGGATTAGCCGTGGTTAGGGGAGATCTCAGAGAAGAGACGGGACAAAGACGATGATGGATTAGCTGTCGTTAACGTTTTACATGGTCAAACACCTCGATCAGAGAACTTCTGCAGCCATATGTCCCCAGTGGGTACCCGAGGTCATGTTACCGGGGTCTGCTGGTACCTGAGGACATGTGACCAGGGTCTACTGGTACTCGAGTACATGTGACCGGGGTCTGCTGGTACCCGAGGACATGTGACCGGGGTCTGCTGGTACCAGAGTACATGTGACCAGGGTCTGCTGGTACCCAAAGACATGGGACCGGGGTCTGCGGGTACCCAAGATCATGTGACCAGGGTCTGCTGGTACAAGAGGACATTTGACCGGGGTCTGCTGGTACCCGAGGACATGTGACGGGGTCTGCTGGTACCCGAGGACATGTGACCAGGGTCTGCTGGTACCCGAGGACATGTGACCAGGGTGTGCTGGTACCCGAGGACATGGGACAGGGTCTGCTGGTACCCGAGGACATGTGACCAGGGTCTGCTGGTACCCGAGGACATGGGACCGGGGTCTGCTGGTACCCGAGGACATGGGACAGGGTCTGCTGGTACCCGAGTACATGTGACCGGGGTCTGCTGGTACCCGAGGACATGGGACAGGGGTCTGCTGGTACCCGAGGACATGGGACTGGGGTCTGCTGGTACCCGAGGACATGTGACCAGGGTCTGCAGGTACCTGAGGACATGTGACCGGGGTCTGCTGGTACCCGAGGACATGGGACTGGGGTCTGTGGGTACCTGAGGTCATGCTTGGGTGGAACTAGTGCTGAGTGGACTTCCTGATGCCTTGCTATCATTGATATCATTTCATGCTGGTACCATACGCCCCCCCCCCTCAGCATGGCGGTCCTGTACCCGACATCACATTCATAAAAGTATTCTCCCCAAATGCATCATAACTAAACAACAAAGAAACTAAATAACAGAAAAAATCTCAAAGCAAGTAAAGTTAAATAATTACTCTGAAGAGAAACAACTCCTTCCATCATCTCCAACCGGTCTGCCTGTTGTCCTTTGACCTCTGACATCAACACGAACTCCGGGCTCAGACAGCTGCTGCCCATATTTCCCGCTTCCAGACCGTGTGATGGAGCACCCACACAAAGATGCTAACCTGCAAGAAACAGCATCCTCTTGACATCTGATAATCTAATCATTTATTTATTTAAAAACTATGGAATTTATGTAATCTTGCTGGACCTGACTGGAGGGGACCAGTGGCGTCGCCTGGCCTGGGCGTTCCCGGTTCGAGCCCCGAACATTTCACATCAAGCCCGAATGTTTTTATACCCCAGAAGTAAAAGGTTTAAATAATCTGAGCTGCCTTATGACATTAAAGAAGATGGCAGTTTTGTAATTTTCTGGCTTCTGTGAATGCAACACAGCTACAACAATATGACCAATCACAGAGGACTTTAATGGAAGCGGGAAATGGCTGCCAGCCCGGCGTTTTATCCCTAATCTGAACTCTGGTGTTATTCCCAGATGATTTTTTATTTAAAGAAGAGAGACAACTCTTCAGTTATGGTGGCTGCCAATGGGCCGAGGCAGACTAGGGAGGCCCAGAGACCCAGGCCATCAGCATTAATCATGGAGCACCAACCCAAGACCACCCCGGACCCACCCAAAGGGTGGCAGAGGACTGCCAGAGCCCCCCGCAGTAACGGAGCCCAAGAAACCAGAAGCGGATCCCCCCCTCCCACCCAAGGCAAAGGGTCTGCACCACGCCCAGGAGGACCAGGCCCTGACAGACAACCACCCGGCGCGGACCAGCACTCACCCCCGATGTTCCAGCCGGAACCAGGGCACCACTGACCACTCCCCCCATCCGCCTACACATGGGCATGCATGCACACACACACACACACACACACACACACACACACACACACACTGGTATTTATCAGCACTCACATCAAAGTGAGGCCTCCAGACTGCAGAGCCTCAGGCTGACAGCAGCCACAGTTCATCTAGTGTTTACATTACAGCACTTTCTACTCTGCACACACACACACACACACACAGTTTACCAGCTGATCTGTTGCCTCAGGATGACTGACATCATCACACACCTGAATTAACCTGCTGTGAGGGGAGGGGCTCGTTTGGGGGGGTCAGAAAAAAGGAATTTGTATATCATCCAGAATAACTTTTATGCTAGAAAGTGAAAAGTTATTGTTGCGTTATGAGGACACTGGAGGTCAGAGGTCAGGAGACAGTGTAACACAGATGAAGAAGAAAAAGGAACATTGCATTTTACAGGTTCTTCTTCTGTGGTTTTGAAGCGCTCCAAACCTCCTGATGATGAAAGTGATCGTCAGTCTGGGATATTTTTCTAACAATGCAAAAAAAAAAACATAGTTTAAAATGTTTGTGCACCAGATTTCACTGTTTGCATGTACGTGCACCTGTACGTGCACCTGTACGTGCACCTGTACGTGCGCCTGTGTGTGCGTGTTCTGCGTGCAGCTACGTGCCTCTCTCCGTGCCCGCTGTGGTGTTCTCGCTGTTCCTCTGCTTCCCTTTGAAAATGAAGAGGAGCTGATGGAGGAAAATGTGCTCGTCTCAACCAGGACATTTCAGGAGAACCTCCATCAGGACCAAAACCAGGAAGGAAAAAACTCCATCAGAACCAGGACGGAAAACCTACATCAGGTCCAAAATCAGGAAGGTTTTTCTTCCAGGATGTTGTGTGATGCAGCCAAGTTTCACTTTATGCTCCGCATCATAGCTAACAGCACGCTGGCAACATGCTAGCATCACGCTAGCAACATGCTAGAAACAGGCTAGCCGCACGCTAGCAACATGCTAGATACACGCTAGCAGCATGCTAGAAACATGCTAGAAACACGCTAGCTGCATGCTAGCAGCGCACTAGAAACATGCTAGCAGCATGCTAGCAACAACTAGCCACACGCTAGCAACGTGCTAGATACACGCTAGCAACACGCTAGCAAAATGCTAGATACACGCTAGCTGCATGCTAGCAGCGCACTAGAAACATGCTAGCAGCATGCTAGCAACAACTAGCAACACGCTAGCAGCATGCTAGCAACATGCTAGATACACGCTAGCTGCATGCTAGCAGCGCACTAGAAACATGCTAGCAGCATGCTAGCAACAACTAGCAACACGCTAGCAGCATGCTAGCAACATGCTAGATACACGCTAGCTGCATGGTAGCAGCACACTAGAAACATGCTAGCAGCATGCTAGCAACAACTAGCCACACGCTAGCAGCATGCTAGTAACACACTAGCAACCAGACAGCAACATGTCGACCAGTTTGAACGCATCATGGCTGATTCAGCAAAGAAACACAAGAGGACATTTTTTGAGACAGCTCAAGAGATAAGACAAGAGTAAAAATAAGATTCCCGGGGTCCCCTGAAGCTCACAGGGGGCCTGTTCACTGGGATGTAAATGAAGGTCCACAGAGACCAGTTGAAGTTTGCGTAAGTGCTCTTTATTGATCTGGGTTCATGGAAGCAGTGCTGTGGAACATCTAGTGGGGCTAGATGTTGGAATTAGCTTAACTTTAGCTTCAGCAAAGGACAGGAAGCAGGCGGGATGCATCGTTATGGTGAGAAGCAGCTAAACAAAAGCCCCACCAATAAGAGTTTTCCAGTACACAAGCGGAGGGGAAACCAGCGGCTGGAGGCCATGTTCAGCGGTTCAGTTAACCTGGATCCAGACCTGAATTCAGGGTTCTGTGTGACACGAGGCTGCAGGAGCAGCTGAGTCTCCGTTTTATGGTTTCATTGCAGAACGTCACAGAATCCACACGTCAGCTTTCCTCCTGCCGCATGCAGGATGAGAAGCTGATGTTTGGAGTTTCAGACAAAGATGGCGGATCATCCCGGGCTTTCCTCGGCTCGTCAGGCCTGGAATCCTTCCGGTCTGAGACGCTACCTGACCTGTCCTCATTCCTGTGATCCGGTTTGCATTGGTTAAGTCTTCCATGTGAAACCGGAGCTGCATGAAGCAGCCCGGGGCACCACAGGAGGACGGGCTCCATTACATAAGCTTTTAAAAAGCTCCAAACTGGGATTAGTGGAAGGGCCCTTCAGCTGTCCGGGTAGAGGTCCACAGCAGGACAGGAAATGCATCTGAAGAGGTTTGTGTCTCCAGAGTCTGATCTGCGGGTTGATGAAGTAAAGACTTCCAAAGGTCTGAGAGATCTGACCAGAAAAGCTCCAGCGAGTCTGGGATAAAGAGTAACAGGAAGCCGGATCCGCTCAGGATGAGGGTTTTACTCTGCACCCGTCTCAGCTTTCTGTCCTTCTTCAAGTCTCCAGAGACAGTTCTCCAGGCACCTTGAAGGACTTTCCAGAAATAGTGATCCATCCCTCCATCTGACCCGTTGAGGTCCGGGTTCCGTCCCTCCATCAGACCTGTTTCCTCTGATCTCCAGTCCAGTTCTTGGGTCATGTGACCCATCTCAGCCTTTCCTCCCTGTTTCCTTCCTTAGCAACGGCGTGCTGACAGCCACGTTTCCATAGAGACCATTTCTGATGAGGCTCCGGCCAATAGTAGATGGATCCGCTGAAGGTCCAGATGCCTCCCTCAGGTCCTGGTTCAGGCCTTTGCTGGTTTTACAGGTGAAACTAAAGAAATGGGAACAATGATGCGTCTTTGGGACAAAGAGCCTAAAGATCCAGTTTAAACAGCTTCTTTGCTACCTCGTCTGTTATGTGGAGACTGGATCATCCCGCGAGTTGGGAGCCTTTTATCCTGAAGGATTAAGATCCCCTGGACCTGGTCCAGCACCAGGACGAGGACCCACTTAGAACTGACAGTCTGAACCACCGAGTGTAATGAAAACTTTATTAAAGGTTTTATTGAGACTCAAACCGACAAGAAGTTTCTCCATCTTTTATCAAAAGACAAATTATTATGATAATTATTATGATAATTATTATTATTATTATTATTATTATTATTATTATTATTATTATTATTATTATTATTATTATTATTATTATTATTATTAGTGTTGTTGTTATTATTATTATTAGTGTTGTTGTTATTATTATTATTATTATTATTATTATTATTAGTGTTATTATTGTTATTATTATTATTATTATTATTGTTATTATTATTAGTGTTATTATTGTTATTGTTATTATTATTATTATTATTATTGTTATTATTATTAGTGTTATTATTGTTATTATTATTATTATTATTAGTGTTATTATTGTTATTATTGTTATTATTATTATTAGTGTTATTATTGTTATTATTATTATTAGTGTTGTTGTTATTATTATGAATATTATTGTTGTTATTATTATTAATATTATTATTATTAATATTATTGTTATTGTTATTATTATTATTATTATTATTATCATTATTATTATTAGTGTTGTTATTATTATGAATATTATTTTTGTTATTATTATTAATATTATTATTATTAGTGTTGTTGTTATTATTAGCATTATTATTATTAGTTTTCCGTTTTCAAACACAGATTCATCCAGATAGACCTTGAGATGTGTGCGCGTGATTGCGCGTGTTTGTGCGTGGGGGTTTCCGAGCCGTCAGTGAACGTCTCAGATTTTAATCCGCGACTTCACGTAGAAAAGAAGAAAATTTCCGCGTTTAAGACGTGAAAAATAAATAAATAAAAAAATCTAATAAAAGTAAAGATTGAAAAACGTTTTTAACCTGAACTGTAACCGGTTGGAGCTGCGACTCTGGGCCGTTTCTCTCCGTGTTTTCTGCCGCGCGCGGGTTTATCTCGGAGCTTCATAAGAGTTTTAGTTCATTCACTGAAGATGTAAAAATACTGAACGTTAATTTAATCTGGCAAATTAATGAATCAATTAATAAATCTGTTTATTTATAAATATAGAAATGACTTTGGTTTGGTTTTATTAAAACTGTAAAATCAGTCTGATCGATCAGAGGTCAAACTAAATGAAGGGACACACCGACAGCAGCGCGAGGCGACGGGACTTTGCTCCATCTTCCCGAGTCAGCTGCTACAGATCCATAGTAACTTACACTTTAAATAGATAAATAGATAAATAGATAAATAGATAAATAAATAGATAAATAGATAAATAGATAAATAGATAAATAGATAAATAGATAAATAGATAAATAGATAGATAAATAGATAAATAGATAAATAGATAAATAGATAAATAGATAAATAGATAAATAGATAAATAGATAAATAAATAAATAGATAGATAAATAGATAAATAGATAAATAGATAAATAGATAAATAGATAAATAGATAAATAGATAAATAAATAGATAAATAGATAAATAGATAAACAGCTTAATATATTTTCAATAAAAAAAAATCTCATATACTGTATTTGAAATTATTTATGAGGTTTAATACCA
>JBAMHW010000018.1:31181607-31193435 GCA_037177495.1 Rhadinocentrus ornatus | reverse complement strand
ACCTGGACAGCTAAACCTGGAAAGCTACATTTGGACAGCCACAGCTGGACAGCTACATCAGGACAACTCTACCTGGACAGCTACATCAGGACAGCTCCACCTGGACAGCTTCACCTGGACAGGTCCACCTGGACAGCTACATCAGGAAAGCTCCACCTGCAAAGCTACATCAGGACAGCTCCACCTGGACAGCTGCACCTGGACATGTCCATCTGGACAGGTCCACCTGGACAGCTACATCAGGACAGCTCCACCTGGACAGCTGCACCTGGACATGTCCATCTGGATAGGTCCACCTGGACAGCCACACTTGGACAGCAACATCAGGACAACTCCACCTGGATAGCTACACCTGAACAGACAGCCACACCTGGACAGCTACATCAGGACAACTCCACCTGGACAGCCGCACCTGGACAGGTCCATCTGGACAGCTTCACCTGGACAGCTACATCAGGACAGGTACACCTGAACAGCTACATCAGGACAGGTACATCTGGACAGCTACATCAGGAAAGCTACCACTGTACAGCTACATCAGGACAGCTCCGTCTGGACAGCTACACCTGAACAACTCCACCTGGACAGCTACACCTGTACAGCTACATCAGGACAACTCCACCTGGACAGCTAAACCTGGAAAGCTACATCTGGACAGCCACACCTGGACAGCTACATCAGGACAACTCCACCTGGACAGCTACATCAGGACAGCTCCACATGGACAGCTGCACCTGGACAGGTCCACCTGGACAGCTACATCAGGAAAGCTCCATCTGGACAGCTACATCAGGACAACTTCACCTGGACAGCTACATCTGGACAGCTCCACCTGGACAGCTACATCAGGACAACTACACTTGGACAGCTAAATCAGGACAGCTCCACCTGGACAGCTGCACCTGGACATGTCCATCTGGACAGGTCCACCTGGACAGCTACACTTGGACAGCAACATCAGGACAACTCCACCTGGACAGCTACACCTGAACAGACAGCCACACCTGGACAGCTACATCTGGACAGCTCCACCTGGAAAGCTACATCAGGACAGCTCCACCTGGACAGCTACATCAGGACAACTCCACTTGGACAGCTAAATCAGGACAGCTCCACCTGGACAGCTGCACCTGGACATCTCCATCTGGACAGGTCCACCTGGACAGCTACATCAGGACAGCTCCACCTGGACAGCTGCACCTGGACATGTCCATCTGGACAGGTCCACCTGTACAGCTACATCAGGACAGCTCCACCTGGACAGCTGCACCTGGACATGTCCATCTGGACAGGTCCACCTGGACAGCTACACCTGGACAACTCCACCTGGACAGCTACATCTGGACGGCTCCACCTGGAAAGCTACATCAGGACAGCTCCACCTGGACAGCTCCACCTGGACAACTCCACCTGGACAGCTACATCTGGACGGCTCCACCTGGAAAGCTACACCTGGACAACTCCACCTGGACAGCTACATCTGGACGGCTCCACCTGGAAAGCTACATCAGGACAACTCCACCTGGACAGCTGCACCTGGACAGGTCCATCTGGACAGCTTCACCTGGACAGCTACATCAGGACAGGTACACCTGGACAGGTCACCAGAACTACAGTAAATAATTTTCTCCGTGTTAAATTAAATAAAAAGTAGAAACTAATGAAGTCAGCGACATCTCGTTTAAAGACGAACGTGTTATTGTCGTTGCTTTACGCCTGAAGCATCATTAAAGGGCAACGAAGGCTGGATGGAGGGGCCCCTGTGAGATTTTGCCCGGGGCCCTCATAAACCCGAGCTTCTCCTTTGGCAGCGAGTAGAAGTGTTGTCCGACATGTGGCGGCATCAGATATTTTTGTTCCACGCCAGACCGGAGAGGAAAGCAGCTGCTGGGCCATCATGCTGTCCTGCACGTGTCCTGCAGCCTGTTTGCTTCCTGATCAACCCACATCTGGGACGCATCTTTGGGATCATCAAGCAGCTGCAGGAAGCGTGAGACCGTCCATCTCTGCCAGCGTCCGTTTTAGCAGGCGTCCACAGCAGCCTGTGTAGGTTTTACCAGAGTTATGCGGCGGTTGGGTGGCAGAGGACCAATAAAACTTCCTGGTAGCTCTGACGGCGGATCCATTCGCTGGAACCAGTACCGTGATTTCTGCCTGTTAGACTATCGGATTGTGTTTTAAATTTGGCGACACCGCTTTGCTGTTAGCACATGTCTGATGTGTTTGCACGTCTGAGCTGGAGTTCTGCTTCCGGGTCGCAGGTTCTGGTTTCAGACGTCATGCTAGCAGCGTCATGCTAGCAGGAAGATGCTAGCATGACGCTGCTAGCATGACGAGCAGGTTCAGAGCGCTAGTTTAGTACATTTAGTTCAGATTGGGTTTTTTCAGGTTGCAGACTGACACATTTTAATTAGTTCCTCTACATCGTGTCGTGTTTTTGTCATTTGAGATTTTTAAAAATTTTGCTTTCATTATATTTTAGTGTTTCTCATTTAAAATGGACGTTTATATTTTATCTTATTTGTTTTTGTATTTATTTTAGTTGTAATATAGTAAATAAATGATGTTCCTGAGTTTTATTCAGATTTCATTTTGCCTTTGCAACAAAGATTTTAGAGATAAAAAAGGAAGATTTAAAAGGCATAAAGTATTCGTATCAATTAAAATGACCCCGACCGACAGGGAGAGTTTTGGTTCTGATGGACTGAGATCCCAGGTGGGACTGATCCTAACCTGGTCTAAAACGAAGACCAGAGCAGGTTTTGTTTCGCTTCACCTGCACATCCAGGCAGACAAGCCGCCGTTAGCTGACATTGCTAACGGCGGTTCGGTCAGACTCTGGTCTGTGATGGACTTTAATTCCTCTGAAACTTATTTTTTATGCCTGTTGATCAACGTTTCATTTTCTCGATGTGTGCAGAGATGCATGGCTGGTTTCTGGGTTCTGGGTTCGGATCAGTGACACAGACTTTTCTTTGTGCACTGAGCACAGCTGGTGCTCGAGCCTCAAGGCTGTAAGAAGCTTTCATGGTCGATTCACTGAAGGATTAACAAGACTGATAATTTATTACCATTTTTTTTGTTTGGAAACCTCTGAGATCTCTTCATGTGCTCACAATGTTTCATTTAAACCTTTTGTCTTCATCCTAAATGTTCTCTTCATTATAAATCGTTTTTTATTAGTTTGTTTAGGTTTATGACTTGTTACCATCGTATCAAAGCAGCTGTTTATATTTTTGTGCACCAACTGTCAACCCAACGCACCGCATCTAAGATCCTGTCCTGCCCGGTCTGGACTCCCCATGGGGGAGAGTTTCTGCTGCATGGCTGCTTTTCAATAAGCCGCTGACAGAGACTCACGTCCTCACACTGGGCCCGTTGTTCATTCATTTAACATTTAACACTCGTGTGTCAAGTTGTTCCTTGCTGCTCTCGTCCTCGGGGATGCTGAGGAAGAAGCCATGAGAAACATCCAGTCTGAGCTTGCTAAAGCTTAGCAGAGCTGAATTAATTCACTCATCGTAAAAAACAGCATTAAACGCCGTGTTTCCGGGCTGGAGGTCCCCGCTGCCTCCGAGGACACGATTCAATTTCTGGTTCTGGCTCTGCTGTCAGTCAGGTCTGGATTGCCACATCAAGATTTCTCACTTAAAATAGAATCTCATCATATTTGAACCCCGGTAGAAGATAAACTGAGACATTTTACCGTGCAACATGTACAAAAGCACAGCTGACAAGAATGCGAAGAATTTATCCTCCTTGTCCCGGCGCCGTGGACGAGGACCCACGTGCAGGCAGGTGAGGCGGACTGGCCCAGGTAAAAGGTTTTAATCCACTACTGACTTACAAAAGACTGACACATGGAAAACAGACTGTAAACTGAAAGTGGCATGAACACATATAACAACAACAAACAAGGCCAGGAGGCCCAGGTGAGGGGAATGAGCCAATCAGACCAGGTGAACTAATGGGCAGGAACCAAAGAACACAGACCTAAACATGAGCCTACAATCATGAACTAAAAGTAAACCAAGGAACATAAACCGTGAACCAGGACCTTCCTCCCTGAATATAGCAGCATTTCCTCATTCAGAGCTTTTCAGGGTGTTCAATTCCAGAACTTAAAGACATTTTACTTACCGACAGTTAGGAAATGAAGGTCTACGCCTTTTACCTCGATGTGTTTCTTCCTGTACCCTTCCTCAGAAGGGTCACATGGTGCTGCTGTGAAGGATCCTGTAGGTTCTCTTCCAGATGGATGGGCAGAGGGGAGCATCTCAGGTGTAAGATCTTCCATCACTGTTGGTGGTCCTTTAAGAAATACCTTGCTTATCACGCAGGATGGATGGATGGATGGATGGATGATGGATGGATGGATGGACGGAGGGATGGATGGATGGAGGGATGGATGGGTGGATGGATGGATGGACGGAGGGATGGATGATGGCTGGATGGATGGATGGGTGGATGGATGGTGGATGGATGGATAGATGGATGGATGGATGGATGGATGATGGATGGATGGACGGAGGGATGGATGGGTGGATGGATGGACGGAGGGATGGATGGGTGGATGGATGGATGGATGGATGATGGATGGATGGACGGAGGGATGGATGGATGGAGGGATGGATGGGTGGATGGATGGATGGACAGAGGGATGGATAGGTGGATGGATGGACGGAGGGATGGATGGGTGGATGTCCAGTGTAAATTTGTGAAACTCAGTAGTCTGTGAAGAATTTCTGGGTATCATCAGCATAAATGTTGATGTTAAATCAGCTGACTCTGTTAAAGATGGCGGACAAACAACAGGAAGTCAGACCGACGTATATTCAGCTTTTCTTCTATAGTTTATTTACAGAGATTTGTTCCAGTTTCAGGTGTGTTTGCTTCTTTGACTGCAGCGACATGTTTGTGCTACTAGACGAAGCGTCTTCTCCAAGGTCGTCACTGCTGCTTGAACATATCTGTACACTCATTTCTTCTTCTTCTCTTCCGCAGCAACCATGCGGGCTGTGCTGTGCAGCGTCTTCCTCCTCCTCCTCTGCCTCACATTGCTCTCTGAGGCCAAACGCCAAGCCGGCCAGGACAAACGCGAAAAACCCCGCCAACCTTCGCCGTCCCCCCAGCCGGCCAAGAGACCCAGAAGCCGCTCGGTGCTCAGTTCTGGAGAGCTGACCACCAAGCAGGGCCATAGCTGCACCTGGCAAACGTCCGGTGAAGGCCTGGTGAGCCTGCTGGTGAACTGCAGCACCAAAGCCAAAGAAGGCGAGGAGAGGTGAGGCAACAGCTGGGCAGAAAGTAGCGAAGAGCAGGTGGAAATGTTGATTTTTAATTAGCAGATTTTCTACAGTGAAATGGTTTAATTGGAAACCTAGCTACTGTTTGCACTCTCTGGAATGAAGAAAACTCCATCCATCCCTTCCATACAGCGTACTCCAGTTCTAGAGAAACATCACTACATAAGTAGCTCCTGCCTCAAGACCCAGTCGAAACACGCAGAGAAAACCCAGATTTTATTCTTCTTTTACTATAAAGTGTAACTTATATTAGCTCCAGGTCAGGTATAGACTTTATTAAGACCCTTCATGTGTTGTAATTATTGCTCTTCAACTTCTCTTTTTACAATTTTTCAATAGCTTGTTTTCACATGAGGTCATATCCTCTCATGAGAGGTCAGTAACAGGAAGTGGTGGTCAAGCAGCTGATGCTAGACAAGAGCCTGGTGAGCTAATGTTTTATCTTCATCCACTAGGATGTCCCAGGCGGCAACCTCCGACGGTGAAATGTGAAGCCTATGCGGAAGTGCAAAAAATTGCAGTTCCCCCCTCATCTGCTGGGGCAGTGGTTCCCAAACTGGGGGGCCCAGAGCCATGACAGGGGGGGCACAACAAGGCAAAATAAAACTCAGGCTGTGTCCGCATGTCCACCTACTCTCCAACCCCTCGTTCGCTACATAGTGACTAGTTTTCTTGGCCATTCCGACATGAAGCTGCCTATTTTTCCCTGCCGCAGACCAGTCACTACCAGCCGTCACCACGGCAACCACAACGCGCGTCAAGAAGTCATTCCAAAGTTGCTTGTAAATATTTTTTTTTTTATTCCACATGTTGTATCTTACACTTTGTTGCATATCCAATAAAAAATGTTTTTCCGCCTCGTTGCGCCATGTTGAGCTTCTTCCCGCAATGCATTGTGGTCCTTATTGACCTGTCTAGTGACCATAGATGCTCACTACATTTCAAGATGCATTTTGGGTAATTTTTGATGCCCTACGTTTTTCTCTCTGGACATTCGGACACAGCCAAAGTTTACACTGTAAAGTAACAACGGGCTAACGATGGATCAAGAACAGAGATTTTAACTTCCAAAAAAACAAGAGGAGAAAATCTGATGAGGCATATCTTGCATCCCTAGGTCTGACCAGGTAATGGTCAATGGTGGGTAATGAAGACAGACAACAGTGTGTTGTATGTGTAAAAATATCAGCATCTGACAGCCAAACAAGTAAAAACGCTACTCGTCATCCTGAACACAAGGAAAAGACTGTTGATTACTTTAGAAATAAACTGCTCACCCGTCATTTATAGCAGAGATGTTTTACTAAAGCAGCATCTGTCTTACTGAAAGCTCAGCTCACCTGAAGTAGTTTGCATAGTTTCCTGGTTTGGGCTTGGGCTGGCTCCAGCAGTTCCCCCCTTATTCGCTAGGATCTGGTTCCAGCAGTTCTCCCCTCATCCGCTAGGGGCTGGCTCCATCAGTTCCCCCCTCATCCGCTAGGATCTGGTTCCAGCAGTTCCCCCCTTATCCGCTAGGGGCTGGCTCCAGCAGTTCCCCCCTTATTCGCTAGGATCTGGTTCCAGCAGTTCCCCCCTTATCCGCTAGGATCTGGTTCCAGCAGTTCCCCCCTCATCCGCTAGGGTCTGGCTCCATCAGTTCCCCCATCATCCCCTAGCATCTGGCTCCAGCAGTTCCCCCATCATCCCCTAGGATCTGGCTCCAGCAGTTCCCCCCTCATCCGCTAGGGTCTGGCTCCAGCAGTTCCCCCATCATCCCCTAGGATCTGGCTCCAGCAGTTCCCCCCTCATCTGCTAGGGTCTGGCTCCAGCAGTTCCCCCATCATCCCCTAGGATCTGGCTCCAGCAGTTCCCCCCTCATCTCCCAGGGGCTCCAAAACAGAACAAATCTCCAAAGACTCCCATGTTAAAAAGACCAACTTAACATGTTTAAAGCATGTCATTATCTGTACCGCTTATTCCATGACGGGTCACGAGGTGAGCTGGAGCCTATCCCAGCATTGTTTCCGGTGAGAGGCAGGTTCACCCTGGACAGGTCATCAGTCCATCGCAGGGCCAACATAGATAGAGACAAACAACCACACACACTCGATCCTAGGGAGGATTTAGATTCACCAGTTAACCTAACATGCACGTCTTTGGACGGTGGGAGGAAGCCGGAGAACCCGGAGAGAACCCACGCATACATTGAACATGTAAACTCCACATAGAAAGGCCACCAACCCCCAGAGGAGGCTCGAACCAGCAACCTTCTTGCTGTGAGGCTCGATGCTAACCACCACACCACCGTGCAGCCCCTGTTTATTAACAGGTCAAGTTTACCTTCTTGACAACTGTGAGGGGGTGATTTTTTTTTTTCTAACTCATCTGTTTGGATTGACAAGTATCCAATGTCTGCGGCAAGAAGTTCTAAGCCGGATAACAGTGTGCCGTAGCTTTTTAGCTTAAACATTTGAATCTATTAATCACAGGACAGCTGCGGATTAATCTGATTAAAACATAAACATCTAGCTTGCTGTGTGCAGAAAGCTAGGTGTTGGACCTGAAACTGCAGCCTCAACAAACGCCTGCTTGACGTTGGGATGGAGCTGCTTCGGTGAAGCTAAAACTCCTTCCTGAACTCTTATTGATTGTTCCGTCTTTAGTTCTCAGGCTTCCCGTCTAAAGGGCCGACAGGTGATTCAGAACCTTCCAACCCGCTCTGATTAGGACTTCTGGTTTTTTTGGACAGCGATTTGGTGCGCTACTGTAAACAACCAGTCAGGAGAGTGGACCAGAACATCAGCTGGGAGCATGACTGGTGTGAGGCAGACGGCTCGTCCTGCAGCATCCTTTAAATCAGGGTCCTCAAGAGCCACGCTCCTGCAGGTTTTCCAAGTTATCCTGCTCCGGCACACCTGACTCAAATGAAATGGATCCAACAGCCTATAAGTATCTGCACCATGACTCATTAGTTTAAGTCAGGTGTGCATGGAAACCCTGCAGGATTGTAGCGCTCCAGGACCGACGTTGGCACCCTGCTGTAAATGAAAGGCTGGAACACGTTGGATTCTTCATAAATAAGGAGGATTAATTCCAGCTGGGAAATTCCTTTAGCACATTTTCTCCGTGCGCTTCTTCGCCGAGTCAGCCACGGTGCACATTCAGAGCGACCGATGTGCTAATATCCGCTCGCTTGCGTGCTGCTAGCATGCTGCTAGGGTGCTGCTAGCGTGCTGCTAGCAAGCTGCTAGGGTGCTGATAGCGTGCTGCTAGCGTGCCGCTACCGTGCTGCTAGCAAACTGCTAGGGTGCTGATAGCGTGCTGCTAGCGTGCTGCTAGCGTGCTGATAGCATGCTGCTAGGGTGCTGCTAGCATGCTGCTAGCGTGCTGCTAGGGTGCTGCTAGCGTGCTGCTAGCATGCTGCTAGCAAGCTGCTAGGGTGCTGATAGTGTGCTGCTAGCGTGCTGCTACCGTGCTGCTACCGTGCTGCTAGCAAGCTGCTAGGGTGCTGATAGCGTGCTGCTAGCGTGCTGCTACCGTGCTGCTAGCGTGTGATGCGGTGCATAAAGAGACACTCGGTTGCAGCGTCCTGGATCCAGAAGCGGTTTCCCAGCCTCCAGAAACGTGGGTTTTAAGAGCAGTTTGGGGTGAAGCCAGGACTTAAACCTGGGTCTTCCGAGTCCAAGCCCACCACAGTCAAACAGCTGGTTGCCATAGCAACGAGGCTATAAGCGCAGAAATAATGCAGGACTTGTCATGAAGGGTCTTAATCTGCTTCCAGCATCCACACCAGGACATTCCAGACTGGTCCAGCTGGTCCGAAGTAGCGGATGCTTCCCGATATCAGGAACTTAAATCTTTGCTGGATAAGGTAGAAAGAGTTCAGGAATGTGGAACTCAGATTTGGCCTCACGTCTTCATCTGTGCTAACCAGACGCTGAAGCTCTTCTTTACGTTCCTCTGTTCAGGTACTGGTGTCGCTACGCCGGTAAGCCGGACCTCTGCCAGTCCTACGGGGTGAAGTCCAGCCAGTACTGGAAGCAGCTGGTTGGAAAGCTGAAGAAACGGGAGAACGCCTGCGAGGGAGAAAAGGTCCTGAAGGCCAAAACCTGTAAGAAGGCGCCTGGCGAGGCCCACATGAAGCTGGCCCAGCGCAGCGGAGAGGAAGACGGAGGGCGGAAGAAAGCCGCTGGTGGGAAGAGCTCTGACGGGGCGAAGCTAGAGAAGAGAAAGAAGAAGGAGGACGAGGAGGAGAAGAGGACTGGCTTGGAAGACGATGAGGGTCTGGTGAACGACATGGAGCCGGTGCAGAGCTACTGCAGCGAGGGCTGGCACTCCGTCTGCTCCTTCTTCCTTAAGTTTTTTGAGGGTTAAAGAGAAAATCAGAGAAAAGGGAAGAAGTTTTGCTTCTTGATGGTGTGAATTCACAATCAAGAGAATTCTTAAATCTGCTGAGCAGCAGCGGAAGTTAGACGCCAGCCCATCGTGGACTAACCTTTTCTAGATAGTTTCTGACTTCTAACCTTTTAGTGGAACAGATAACCAAGTTGAAGCTAGTTGGTGGTTCACCTGCAGGTTTCTCAGAACTAAACATGAATCCAAACAAGACTAATCCGACGTTGTCCTGATTCTGCGTGGTGTGAGACTAAAAGACTAAAATCTATCAGCTGAAAGGTTTATTTGCTAACACAAGCTTCACATGACTGTTAACAATGACCAATAAATTGCTGAAAATCCACATTGATGGTGTGTTTTATTAGAACTTCTCGTTCTGTAGATGGAAGCAGGAAAATGACGTTTTCAAGTCCACTTCAGTGAATTTTATTTATTTACGTTTAATGGTGAAGTGCAACAAGACGTAATCCACCCACCGATGAGGAGGAGCGGGAACCTGCTTGGTAAGATGAAGCCATGTGGATGTAAACAACAACAACGGTTACCAGCCGGCTCCGCGAGGGCGGGGCAGGGTGGGCGTGTGAAGTAGAACCTGATTACCTGCCTGGCCTCTGCAAACAGGGCTGGGGTCCTCTGATTGGAGGGGTGGAAGCAGCGGCAGCAGAGATTGGTCCAGTGAGCAGGTGAGGAAGGCGTGACGGACTGCAGCCAATCAGGAGATGCCGCTGGGATAGTGCAGCAGGTGACAGATGCAGCGTAATGATGCTAACAACCAACAAGCAGGTCCACTTCCTCCCTGGAAATTCCTCCTGTATGGAGGGTTGACAACTGTACCACTGGTAGGGACCACCCTCTGCAGGGTCTTCAGGCAGAGGCTTCTTCAGGTCGCTGCAGCCCAGCACAACGACCCTTGCTAACTGATCATTTACTCCGCAGCATCTCCGAATGCTAACGACAGATCAGGGAATTTACTGGAAGGATGATCGTCTCCAGAAGCACGGTGGTGTAGCGGGTTTTACTGGATGCTGAAATCACATGACAGACCGGTTCCTCTGATGGGAACGATTCTGGACCGGTCGCTGGTTACCATGCCAACAACCCAAAAGCTGCATGCGTGTGCATCGGCTCTGTGGTGATTTGCAGGAAGCGCACGGTGGCCTGAAGGTGCACGCGCACACTTAGTTTTCTTTTGTTTACATAAAACTACAAAGGAAGCTTCGTGATTGGTTCCAGCCCTCGTGTGTTTTAGGAATTGTCTCCTGGTGTGCGTTTGGTATATTTGCTGTGTGTCCTGGTGTAAATGCTGTTATTTTTCTCTTGAGGGTGCACAGCTCCAGGTTTTATCCAGCCCGGCTGTGTGGACTTAAAGACCAGCAGTTTCTCTTCATAAACAACTCGTCCTACAACCCTTAGAAATGAAAAAATGCTTCGGGTTTCATTACTGGAGCTTTTTCCATCCAGCATTCCCTGCGCCCGCAGAGGCCAGCAGCATCAGCTGCATACCAATCAAAGCCCTTTTCTCTCCTCTCATTTGTCTCGTGGTGCAAGTACGCTGAAGTGTAGAACTAAGATACGTAGAGCGAGTAGTCTGAGGAAGGTCACAGGCTTCACGACTGATCTGAAAGTAAACAAACCGTGAAGGGTCATTTTGTAGCAGCAGAAAAAGAAAAGTAATCAAGGTTCTAGCACCTGTTATTACACACTGATCACATCATAATCACCACTTCAAGTCTCCACAGCGGCCTGATTGTCCTCCACAGCTGTGGTTCCCAACCTGGGGTCCGGGACCCCCCAAGGGGACTCCTAAAGAGCACAGGGGGGTCCCTAAAGCTTTGAAAATTCAGAGCCATTGTAAGAAAAACGTAAGGCTCTGTGTGGTTAATATACCTCGATGGAAGGACAGGACCCAGAACACAGGACACAGGACCCAGGAGTCAGGACTCTGGATTCAGGACTCAGGACTCAGGAGTCAGGAATCAGGAATCAGGACCCAGGAGTCAGGACTCTGGATTCAGGACTCAGGACTCAGGAATCAGGACCCAGGAGTCAGGACTCTGGATTCAGGACTCAGGACTCAGGACCCAGGACACAGGACCCAGGAGTCAGGACTCTGGATTCAGGACTCAGGATTCAGGAGTCAGGACCCAGAAC